>OZ012640.1:431576-458681 GCA_963942525.1 Ptychoptera contaminata
TTTCTGATTTGTTTTTGCTTGGCGACGCATTTTTGCTATTTTTCATAAAAAATTATTTCTGTGGTGAAAGAGAAGTGAAAAAATAATTGAGTAATTTAAATTTTATGGAAACGCAAAATAAATTTACAATAATACGCTTGCGCGTCTTTATTCGCGGATTGTTACCAAAGCAACATAAGTAAAACAAAAAAAAAATAAAGAGAAAAACGAAAATATTCTTCAATCAAGACATCAACAACAACATTAGTTTTTTGTTCATATGTTTGTTGCATTTATAATAAACGAATATGTGCGGATGAGGTTTCTGCTGCTGCTGCTTCTTTAATGAAAAGTTACCAAGACCAATAATTAACATCAAATGAATTAAATCAAAAAAATAAACCAATATACTTATGAAGGTGCAAAAAAAGTGCAATATTTAAACAATTAAAAAAAAATTAATGTTTAAGAGATTTATATTAATATATATTTTATTTATGCTATAAATATCTCGTCTACCTATTAGTTTATCACAATTTTTATAACACTATATCATCATCAAAATTACTATTTAAAAAAATAACCTTTAAATATTGACTAGTTAGTATCAGTTGAAAAACAAAAAAAAAAAGGAAATGTTTTTTAATCATATAAAAATAAAATTATTATTTGCTGCTGCTGCTGATGGTGTAAATAATTATGGTACTGGGTATGGTGGTTACTCTGTAAAAACATCAATCCGAAACTCAAATTTAAATAAATATATAAAAGAAAACCTTTCATTAAGATTTCTTCGTCAACCAAAATCTTTAATTCTTTTCTAGGTAACATTTTAATGCAAATAAATAATTAACCAAAAATGCATTATTTTTATCGCGATTATTTCAATTTAATGCATTTTGATTTTCTGTCGCTATTTGTGTGGTAGTTATTATTCCAAAAAATATAAAATAAATATTTTGTGTTGTCTGTTACCATATAAACTCACATGTACTTTGCTTTAATGGTGTGATGAAACTTTTTTATTTTTTTTTTCTTCATATATTTCTTCTTAATCATTTTCATCAATGACCACCATAAATTTATCATACTTTACGAAGATTTTCTTAAAAAATTTTTTAATAATTATTGTGTGCTGTTGTTGCGTCTCTTTTGTTCTTTTTTTTATTTTTGCTGTCAAAGGTGCGAAATTTATATACAAACAAAAAAATTGCAAAGAAAAAATAATGTAAAAATATTTAAAAACTAAATAAATTCTTCAGCAAAAGAAACACCATAACGATGATGCTGATTAACCTTTTAAACTGTTAGTAAAAAAAACTTTTAGTAACAGCAGCATTTTAGGATGCTTTATTTTCTTCTTATACTTTTTATGTTTATTTTTTTGCAATATTGAAATGAATATTATTCCTCGCTTAAGAGGTATTCAATTAAGAGGACAAAATGATCACTATGCAATAATATGACTTACAGAAGGTACATATATGCAATAGACTGACCATTCATTGGTTGATTGGTTAGTTGGTATGCAGATTTGCAATTTATTCAAATAAACAGGGTAATGGAGAAATTTATTATGATTTATATTTTTATTTTTTGTTTTTGATTTTGTTTTCTGTGACAACCTGTAGCAACCATGCTTCCTCGCTAAAATTTTTTGTCTCATAATAATAAGATGGTGATATTATTCTATAGGTATTTTCTGATATTTATTGAAAATGTAGACAGTAATTATTTTTTATTTATTTATTTATTCTAGATGTTGCTTAAATTTTTTTCTTTTAATATCAACATGTAATATTTTTCAGCTTGCATAATTATAGGATACAGGAAGACGTTTATTATTGATTTTGAAAGATTAAATGTAATATGATTCAGACAGAGGCTGTGGTATTTTCATGTGTATGCAATTACACATCGTATGATTTAATTCTATGCTCCTCTTTTTTAAGAAAAAAAAAAACTGCGAAATTCTTAATTTATTAAACTGCGAAAATTTATTAATTAGCTTTTTTTTTTTGTTTAATTAGCGACAATTGAGTTGCTGCTATTAGCTCATTAAATTAATTTAAAGTAATACGAACTTAATGGTAAAATATAAAAATAATTTTTCATATGTTGTGTGCTTTTCTGATGTTCTCATGTGTGAACATTTTTAGCATGACTGCTTGGCTTTTGGTTGATTATTGCGAAAACCATTTATTATTTACACTTGAAAACACATTAACACAGTCTTTTTTAAATTGAAACAATTAAATAAATGAATTAAAAATTTTTTTTTGACAATATATTATTATATTTCTCGCCAAAAAACCAACAATTTATTGTTTAATTAAAGATAATAGTCTTAGTCGTATTACGATAAACGTAATTATTTATTATTATTATTTATTAATATTAATTTATTTATTCATTCATGACCAAATTAACAATGGGTTTACGTTACGTTTATTTATTTATTTATAATTAATTAACGAACCGCGAAATTTAATTTAATTTTTTTTATATTGAATTTTTATTAGCGATTTATGAGCGTTTGTAAAGGTATATCATATGCATGGTACATATGTGGGGTTGTGTTTGTGTTCTGTTACTTCTATTTGCTTGCTTTATAAAATAAATAAATATTAAATTAAAAATTTATTATTATTATAATTGATGTTGCTATTACTGTTGTCACACCGTGTAAAAAAATATTGTATATTTATTATTAATATGATTTTAGTAAAAGAAATAAATTAATAATTAATTAAAAAAAATCTTAATTAAAAATGAAGAAAATGTAGAAAAAGAAAATCTAATTCATTTTAAAAAAATGGAATAACAAATAATAATTTATTTCTTTTTCTTTTTTCTTACTCTGTTTTTTTAACCCTACAAATTCTGTATTTATGTATTAGCTGTGGTGTAGATTTTACACCTATTTTCTTGTACCTTTAATAATATTGATGTAATTTAAGGTGTCGTTAGTGCTTGGTGCTTTTTTATTATTATTTTTCTTCTTTGTTTTAATCACCCGTTCAGTAACCTACCCTTCAGTCCAACTAATTCAAATATCATCACTTTTTAATAACAATAATAAAAATTATGTTTTGCCATGTGTGCTTGTGCGATGCAAAAAAGTCTGCAAAAATTTTTTGTGTCCTCCACAATAATGAAAAATTTACGCATTTTTTTGCATTTTGGATGATAATTCTCTACCTATTGCATTGCATTACGTGTACCATAGAGTGTTTTGAGTATCAGGTTTTTCTTCATTAATTTGCATTTTGTTTTCTTGTTGGAGTTAATGTAATAAAGTTAATACATTGTAATAAAGAACATGATTATCATGCGGATAATTGTATAATTGAATAATTTAAAAACTGATAACTCTCTAGCATCGTCGGGACGTAGCAGACCTCACGATTTTTTATAAATATAGTTACGGGCATTGTTCGAAAGAGGTCTCCGAAATAATGCCTTCGCGCGAAAAAAGGCTACGGGAAACAAGGGCTGGTACTACCACCCACGGTCGAGCGGTAACTGCGTTCCCAAACCAATTTAATATCCAATCCTTTAAAACCAATGTCCACAAATATCTTACATCCCATCCTATAAATTGACATGGTAGCTCAAAGCTATTCACAGGTCGACTTCACGTCGTAATTCCTAAACATGTCAATTTCTTTATAAAAAAAAAAAAAAAAAAAAAACTCTCTTTTAATTCATTTATACAATTTGATTACAATTATTTAATTTATGTAAATTACTTACAAAATTGTATACTCCGTCACTGTTAGAATGGTAAATACTGGATAAATTAAATGAATTGGGTGGTAAATTGTTTTTTAAGTATTTTTATTATGTCGCGACGTACAGCATGTATGTATTTGTTAAAGAGACACTATGAAAATTATAAAACGTATGTGTTTTGCAGGTGGACAGACGTCCTTTTTTAATTTTTTTTTAAAACAAATTTATAGAAAAATATATGAAGAAATAAAATCCACCAAGCATCGTATCGGTTTTCCATTTTTTTCACCACCAGTTAGGTTTTGCATAAGAGTTTTTTTTGTAGTATTAGTTGTAACATCGAAGTAGTATTCAGTAGTGGTGCTAAAATTAATTTTTACTTTTACTTTACGGAAATGATTTCACCATAGTTGTTTTTGTTTTTTCTTTTGACTTATGTTATAAAGACATTGTAGTAACTAGACATTAGGGTTTATTTCTACTTAATAGTTGGATTTTTTTGGATGGTTAATAATGAATGGTTATTTCTTAAATTTTCCCTTATAATTTTTTTACTGTTTGCTTTGACATGTCCTTAAAAGTTTATATGCTTAGGGACTAATTCTTTAAGTTTAATTCTAATTTGATAGATAATTTATTTATGAATCGAATGAGGTATAAATCATGATTCTAGAATCATTTTTGACGAAATGGGTTCAAAAACCACGACAACTGTGGCGATTTTTGCAGCCTCATGCTGTTTAAATTCCTATATCTATTCTGTGCCGCGTTTTATTGGATACATAGAGTGTTTCGTTTTATCAAATTATTTTTTGTACTGTAAGTATGTTAACAAGTTGTTGATTTTGTTAGTGGTAGGTAAAGCTTGAGGCTTGATGCAAATGCTCTTGTGCGTATGTTAACTCTTAATAGTAGATTGTGAATTGGCGAATGGGTGAATTGGTTGGTTGAAATGAAATTTTTTTATATTTATTTGCATTTTTATTTTAATAATTTTTTTTTTTTACATTTTTGTTTTTTGTGTGTTTTTTTTTTAACATTCATTTCGAATTCGTTTCTTTTAAAAAATATTGCTTTTTTCATTTTTTCAGAGTTAAAATAATGAATAAATTAGATTTTTGTTTAAAAAGATTTGATCTGTTTTCTATGTTTTTTTTTTAATATAAACGCATACATTCATGTGCTACATGGAATGTTACGGTTCTATTAACGGCTGACATGTCCAAATCTAGACGTACACCTCTAGAAATTAATTGTTTATAATGATTTACACGAGAATCTAAATTATAGAAACAGACAACTGGTATTTTCTTATTTGAACGACGACGTGGTTTACAATCTGGTGTACAAACGGGCACTGCACGAGCGGTAAAGCATGTTGTGTTATTCTCAATTATAAATTGATATTGATATTTGGTGGCGCATTTTTTATATTTATGACCATCAGTATCATCATAATGCCATGGTATACCTGCGTCTTGATCTGTTACAACATTACCCCAAGTTCTTGATTTTTCAATGCATTCGGTGCGTTTCATATTTTTGTATAATGAAATGATTCTATTGCAACGATCTTTATTTGCATTGTCTTGGCTGGGTAGTGTATAGGCGGATAAAAATAATCTGGTGTTATTTACAATGCAATTATCCGGTGTGGAAAAATCATCAGATGATTCACTATTAAATGTACCGCACATACCTTTCACATTGTTACGATATGAATTATCGGCATGTATCATTGCTGTTACTCCATTATAATTGACTGTAATCTCATCACGAATCTCCACATTTATTTCACCATCAACGTTAATCCAAACTTTGCCAACAACCTCTTGTTGATGCTTACTATAAACATGATGTGCTGTATGTTTTGTAAGATTTTTAATTTCTTGTTCATTAATGACGACACGAGGATTTGTCAGCGATGGTGATGGCAATAAATAAACAGTTATATCGCGATCATTATATTGTCCAATAACAATGTATATTTCTTTGGTATCTTCGCTGGTACGTCTTCGACCTAAAATCGCAACACGTTCGTATTTTTCTTGTTTATTAGAGTGTCTTAATAATTGTGAAGCAGTTGGTGTTGATTGGAAAAGAACGTGCCAGCAGTCATCATCAGCGTGCATAAACGTTTTATTGTCAAATGTTACTAGATAATTTCTATCGTATGTGCAAGTAGCTGAAATTATTATTTTAATTGATGGAAAGAAAAATGAAAAAAAAAATATATTAGCAAAAGAGAATTACTAAGAAAATTTAATTAATAATCTTACGATCGCTATCTTGACGGAATGCTTCTCTTCTTAAACGTTCGACTACATAGTTCTCTGGATGTGATACAAAAACAGCCTGTGCCCATCTATCTACACGAACATTGGTAAAGTTTCCGGTAATTCTTTCAGATGCAACAGAGAAATTTGCCGATTGCATATCAGGCGCAAATTGTCCTTTTAATTTTATCTCTTTATGTAAGCCAGTCTTGTTAAAAATATCCTCACTATGATATTTGTATAACCAATGACGGATGTATGAGTAGCCAGAGTAGGCAGCTTCTTGTACCTTTTCAGAGATATTATGTGTTAAAATGCTAGCTGAATATTTATCGAGTTGATTTGCGTGATAGCTGGCATTTCGACAGGCCGGTAAAGCATAATTGTTATTTTCAATTTCGTGCATACATCCGTGATGCATACCTGTTGAACGTAGATAACTTTGGCGCTCTTCAGTTTGTGTCATGGTGATTTTTACTTTAATAGCTGAACCATCTTTGCAATTGTCACCCCACATTAAGTTTAAATCTGATTCAGATGAGGGATCTGCTTTTAATGCTCTCTCATAATTGAGTTGTGGAATATTTGGTTTGCGCGTATATGCGTTCATGCACATTTGGAAGTTGCCATTGTCTTCATTAGCAACCGAATCGAAGTCATAACCCATTATAAAGTGTGCATTATCGTTAACGTTGCTGTCACCATATGCAACAAAGAATGCAGCTGAACCTTCTCTGCTCGAATCATCACTGTTGAATTTAGCATTGACTGATAATACGGATGAATCGCAGTCACTTAGTCCTACTGAGACTCGTCGAAGCATTTCATTGAGTCCATCTGATCCTTTGCTAGCAATTTCAGCAAGATTGTCGATCTTTTCATTTTTATCTACATTTTCAGATTCAACAAAGTTTTGGAATGATTCGGCTTTGTAACGAACAGTGAATTCAACATTTTTGGTTGAGCTCTTTTCACCTTTATATTCAAAACTGACACGATAGAAATTAGCTGAGTCCCATTTTAATGGAGAGGTGACCAATTGAAGGGCATCACGATTTGAGATATATTTTAAAAATAGAGCAGCATCGTCATATTTGAAGTTGTGGCTACCGTACAAGTTGAATGCCATACCAATAGAATTTTCTCCAAATTTCTTGTTTATGGAATGATTTTCGCCAATAAGGATCTTTGTGTTTTGATCGCTTTCACTGTTTGGGCGTAATGTTAAAATGTCATTCATTGAGACGTATGGAACGTTCTCAACGTGCCACAATTTTTGTGTTTTATCTGGTTGAATGAATCCAAGTTTTATTTTAGCTTCTTTGTTTGATACTTCAACTTTCAATGATAATGGTAATTGGACATGGTGTTTTCTTGTGTATCCACTAACGAAACGGTAATGTCTATGTGGATGGAAGAATCCTAATTGAGCGTCTGTGATTGTGGCATAAGTAAATGTAACGTTTGCCTGTAATGATCCATAATTTGGTTTACGGATTAGATCGTCACGGCCTTCTGCCATATTTGGACTTGTTTGAGCCTGTGCTGAACCACCCATTTTGACAAAAGTTGGTACATCGAGTGAGTAAACATATGGAATACCTACTTCAAGTGAGGCAGCAAGACTTAGACTTCTCTGGCCGTACAATTTTGTGAAATTGAATGTTTTCTCGCGATACAATGTTTGCGCTAATTTCTTAATCATTTTTGGTAAATCATTCATCGATTGATTATTAAAGGTTTTGAAGAATTTTGAATTGGCAAAATCAATCTGTATTTGTCCTTCTAATTCGTCACCCGTTTCGGAATCCATTTTAATGTATTGTTGAAGTTTGTCTAATGTCCATAAACTGTCTTGAGATGGTTTTCCATTATCAGGTTCCTCATCCCTGAATTGATCTTTTACAGTGTCGACTAAACGTTCAATGCTTGACACAATGTAATTGTATTCGCTGGGACGTTGCATAAAACCTCCAATGTTTTCCTGAAGAGAATACATAATTGAGCTGGGCGCAAAAGAGTCAACACTGCCTATTGTACTGAATTGTCTCTTATATCCTAAATTTACTTTTTCCATGATGTAATTGCGTACGTCTGATTTTGAGTAATACATAGATAGTACCTTTGGACTTAGAATTTTTCTTGCATTTTGTGCCTTTTCTGATAATTCTTGATCATTTGGATTTTGTAATTTGGCAGCCGATTCGATGATTGTTTTGACGGCAGCACGAACGTGCATATTTTCTTCAAAGTTTGTCATTTCAGCCATCCTTTGGAGCATAGATACAGGTGGATTTGTTCTGATTATTAAAAATACAGCGGCACAACGTACAGCATGATCTTCGCCAACATTTTGATAAATTTTAAATAAAACTGAGCGTGCTGATGCTGGATGATTACGTACTAATTTGTCCAATGATAAAACCATAATTAAACGTTGATAATCAGTAATACGAGGATGTCCGTTAAAAAAGCCTTTGAAAACAGTTAATATTTTTTGATGTCCCAAGTTACCAATGGCACGTGTATACACTTGAATACTGTGACTATCACCATTTTTAACAGCTGTTTCTAATTGTCTTCCCAAATATGGAATAACTGTTTCAACAATAAAAGAATCATTTTTAATGAATCTGCCAAATGAATGAACCGGATAAAGACTGTATGCTGAAACATTATTTACAATTGACCTTTCCATGAATTCGGTGGATGCTGTAATACAGGTGGAATTTAAGTATTTTTGCTGTTTTACTGTTTGGCTTCGACATAAATTCTAAAAAATGTATAGTAAGATAGAGAATTAATTTTATTTTTAAGTAAAAGAAATAATAAAATAAAATTTTTACATAAAATTGCAAAACAACTTCTTCGGTTGGATACTGAATTGTGCTGGGTAATGTAGCAACAACGGCACCGGCCTCATGTTCTTTTAATTTGTATTGATTTATAAGATTTGCAATTTCTTTAATTGCTACACCAGTACCTACTTGTGCCAAAGCATCTCTGTATACTTTCCATTGTGTATGCTTTACAATTTCATTATATGATGGACGATCACGAATTGTGACGTAACAATTGCCACTCAATTGGCTCATTTCACTTGAACTCAATAAGCGCAACAGACGAACCAAAATATTAAATTTACGCAATGTGTCTTTTTGAGAGAAATCATCATTGCTGGCAATATCATTGGCAATCTCATGAATCAGATCAACACAACTTTGTTTAATGTCAATGTTCCTTTCAGTGGCATATTTAATAAGACTTCCTTGATTACCAACATAGTAACTTGATAGTGGTCTCTCAGGTACATTGTCAGATGTTGGCATTGGATTATGGTGGTCAGCTTCAACACTTACAGAATAATCTGGATAATTATCACGATCAGCTTGATCACTTGAGTCATTTGAATCATTTTCATTTAAATTATTGTATTTGCTGTTATTTTCATTAGATGATGAATAATCGGATGGTGAACGTGCTACTCGTCTGCTACTCTTTTGTGAATGTTCACCATATCCTAATTTTATTGAGGATCCTGATTTCACATCACTATACTCTATATCAATAGCTGGACGCACTTTATTATCACGGTCTGATGGTAAATTTATGCGATAAACCAAGTTACCAACATTAACGCCTGATGTTGGACCAGCACTGCTGCTACCACCGTTTAATTGTTCACGAGATACAATTGTTAAATTTACCTGAGAAGAAATTATTGCCTTACGTGTATCGTATATGCCTAAGCTGGCGATAATTTTGTTTGTAGTCACACTAGATTGGATAACATAATTTTTGATGTTGCCACTAGCAACAATGCGGCTAACTGCTGACCTCTGAAATTCCAAAAAAAATTTAAATATTTCCTATCAATGATGATTTTGTTGTATTTGATTTTAATTGAATGAATAAATTTATTTTACCGATAAGAATGTTCCCATTTGATTAGAATTTGGTCTCCATGGTGTATCACCTGTTATTTTTTGGTGCAATTCAACATGCTGATCACAATTGTTATAATTTTTCGTTTTAACAATTTCCAAATAATCATCATTTCTCGATTTAAGATCGACTAATGGTGCCCATTCGGGTCTTGCTTTTATCATATAATCAGGAATACGTGAAATATCATACGTTGTTTCACATTCACCAGAAATGGTTGGCTCCATAACTTTGTACGCAGCTGTTGGATCCTCTTTTGACGGTAATTGATTTTGTTTGTATTTTAATTCATTTTCTGCATAAGCATCGACAAACAATTGACTGAGAATACCCTTTAAAAGATTTACTTGTTCGTTTTTCATTGATTTCTCAACTGTTAAATTTTTAAAGATGCCATTACGAACATATGCCGAAAATATGACACCGTTTAATGGGGCAACTTTATAATTCAATTGTTCTCTTGGTATATTGGTCTTCCAACCTGCTGGCATTGTCTGTTTAACCTCTGATTCCTCGTGTAGCATTATATTACCAACAATTTCATTATCAGATTTAACACTGATACTAATGTATCCGTTACCAAGTAAACCAGTCCAATCGTTTGTCAAATCGGCAAGTGCCGTTAAAGTTCTTGTATTAAATTTGTAAACATATTTGTATCCTGTTTGCCAGGGACCATCACCAGCTACTAAGGCAACTATAAAATGTTTAAATATAAAAAAATAAAAACAATAATAATTAATTCATAAATTCAATTGCAAAAAAATAACTTTTGAAAATAAAACTTACTTAAAAGACAGAATAATAATGGGGACCACTTCATCATGATCTAGTTTTTTATTGAAATCTAGATCGTACTGCTGAACACCAAACTGTTATAATTAACAATAATTTTTTCGCTGCTATTTATATGAAAAAATGATTAAATTAATTTGCGACCATTTGCGAATTTTATTTATTTTATAAAATAATTAATTGATTGATTTTTTTGAATATTGCTGAATTGTCTGTTTTGTGTGTTTTGTATTATTTTTATTGATTTTTGCATAATTTGATGCAATTTTTATTATTAATATTATTATTTTGTTGTGTCTAGGTGTTAAATGACATCATTTTTTTTTGATTAGTAATTAATTTTGAAACACACAAAGATCACACACATGTTTTTGTTGATAAATTTAATTGCATAGTTTGTGCATTCAAAATAATAAACTAAAATGAAAGCCAAAGAAAACATATTAAAGGGGAGGTCATAACCTAAGGTCTTTTTAGATTAAACAAAAATCGAGATTTACTATATTTTGCGTTCAATAATCAATAATTGTTTTTTTTACTGATAATTACTCTTTAGAATCATTATATATTATAATATAGAGGATATTCACACGTATCTGACCTCAATGTTTTGCTAAATAATACATTGTTTCTGTGTATCTAGCCGTTTATTAAACGATTATTAATCAATTTAATTGTAGCAATAAATAATTAAAATTTAAAAAAATTATAAATAATGTTTTTTTACTTTCTGTTGTTACAAAGTTGTAGTAAAATATCGTATGATTAATAATAATTTTCTTTATTATTATTATAATTATTATTATTTTTATTATTATTATTATTATTATTATTATTATTATTATTATTATTATTATTATTATTATTATTATTATTATTATTATTATTATTATTATTATTATTATTATTATTATTATTATTATTATTATTATTATTATTATTATTATTATTATTATTATTATTATTATTATTATTATTATTATTATTATTATTATTATTATTATTATTATTATTATTATTATTATTATTATTATTATTATTATTATTATTATTATTATTATTATTATTATTATTATTATTATTATTATTATTATTATTATTATTATTATTATTATTATTATTATTATTATTATTATTATTATTATTATTATTATTATTATTATTATTATTATTATTATTATTATTATTATTATTATTATTATTATTATTATTATTATTATTATTATTATTATTATTATTATTATTATTATTATTATTATTATTATTATTATTATTATTATTATTATTATTATTATTATTATTATTATTATTATTATTATTATTATTATTATTATTATTATTATTATTATTATTATTATTATTATTATTATTATTATTATTATTATTATTATTATTATTATTATTATTATTATTATTATTATTATTATTATTATTATTATTATTATTATTATTATTATTATTATTATTATTATTATTATTATTATTATTATTATTATTATTATTATTATTATTATTATTATTATTATTATTATTATTATTATTATTATTATTATTATTATTATTATTATTATTATTATTATTATTATTATTATTATTATTATTATTATTATTATTATTATTATTATTATTATTATTATTATTATTATTATTATTATTATTATTATTATTATTATTATTATTATTATTATTATTATTATTATTATTATTATTATTATTATTATTATTATTATTATTATTATTATTATTATTATTATTATTATTATTATTATTATTATTATTATTATTATTATTATTATTATTATTATTATTATTATTATTATTATTATTATTATTATTATTATTATTATTATTATTATTATTATTATTATTATTATTATTATTATTATTATTATTATTATTATTATTATTATTATTATTATTATTATTATTATTATTATTATTATTATTATTATTATTATTATTATTATTATTATTATTATTATTATTATTATTATTATTATTATTATTATTATTATTATTATTATTATTATTATTATTATTATTATTATTATTATTATTATTATTATTATTATTGTTATTATTTTTATAATTTGTATCATTTTGTTTTGTTGATTTTGTATCATTAAAAAAGAAGAAGAAGAAGAAGAAAACAAGTAAAAACAGCACTTTGTGTAACCTTTTAGCCCCTTTTATTAATATTTATTTTATTTTTTTGTGATATATTTGCATAATTATATTATTTGTTGATTGGTATTAAATTTAAACGAAAACTCTGCTAAAAATAAAATTGTTTATTCTCTATTATCGCGAGTTAACTATTATTTAAATTTAGTTATTTAAATAATCATTGTTAAATGCTTTGTTTATTTTTTGGGTTAATTTTGTTTATGATTTAACATCGGATGACAATATATTAATAGATAATAAATATTGTATATTACTGTTTATATGATGTTATTATTATTATGATTAAAAATGTGTATTATTCGCGTTACATGTGTTTTTTTTTTGCAGTTTGTGTCTTAATCAATAATTTTCAATAAAATTTTATTGTTTGTTTTATTATAACACTACCTCTACTGTTGGAAATCATTAGATCATAATTTAGTGCTACACAGAAATCATAAATAAAGTAGAGATATTCACCACGCAGTATTATATTATTATCAAAATAATTCAAAAAAATTTTAGTAAAAAATTCATTTTATATATATATTATTAGTTAAATAAAGTTTATTATGTAAAATTTACAAAAATAAATAAAATTTATAAAATAGTACATTCATTTCATAGAATCTCCAATTTCTTATATCTATAATTGATGATTTTTAAAAAAATAATAAAAATTAAAATAATTAAAAATTACACATGATAATCGGTTTGCACAATCCATTTAATCGTTTTATTTGGTTTTTAGTTTATTTCTTGATCATGGAGAGATGCAGGAAGTAATTTTATTTTAGCTAAAAAATAATTAAGAAAAAACATTTAACATTTTATTTTTTTAATTTATGCATTTTTTTTTATTTTTTTTATATAATTTACATTTTATGCTGTTTTATTAAATAAATAATTAAATTTTTTAGTTTATTGTCCATTAAGAATAATTTTTGTTTATATGTTGTCTAATTTTTTAATGATTGTCTGTTATCAATTCGACAATGACGCATACGTATTATCTGAGATAAATGATTTAAATTTTTGACTCTGTGATTTGGTAACGTAACTACCTAATTCAACTGTTTTACGTATACATGGTTCTTGATTTTTTCTTGACTCTTGAATACGATGGGTGACTGACGGGTCACATGTATCATCAAGTATTGCATATGAATTTATAAATGTTTCTGGTTTTACAACAACACAATTCTCTGGTGTTGTAAGATCATCAACTTGTTCACCATTATTTGTACCACACATACCACGTACATTGCCACGATATTTATTAGCCATTTCAACTAGAATACGATCCATATTATAATAAACCAATAAATTATCGGCCACCTCAATGCGTAATTCCTTATCAGTTGTTGACATTATACGTATTATTGGTTCAACAGAGTCTGTTGCACGGACAACAATTGGCTTAAAATCATTACCGAATTTATTATTATAAATGTATTCCTCTTTATTTATGTAAATACGTGGATTCAATGTGCCTGGTGTAAATTGTACACTGTAGTCCTCCTGGCTGCTGCTGCCAACAATTATGATTAATTCCTTTTGATTTTTGCTACCTGATTTACGGACCATCAATGCAATTTGTTTGTCATTTTTATAATTGTTATTGTTTTCGTTGCTGTTATTATTTTCACCAATATTGTCATTTGTGTCATTTTTCAACGCTGAATGGACCAAAATGTGCCAGCACAAACCTAAATTGTGGGGTACTGTTACATTGTCAAATGTTAAAACAACGGTTTTGTCAATTAAGCACTTGGCTATTGTAAAAAGAAGAGGGAAAAAAATATTAATCAATGAATATATTTATATGAAATTTATTGGCGATACTTACGTGAACCAACGGTAACCGATTCTAAGCGATCAGCCAAACTCCATGTTGGATGTGGTGCTAAAATAGCTCTAACATATTGATTGACCCGAATTGATTTGAATGCAGCATCTAATATTGGTGTTTTAATGGTAAAATCAATTGATTGCATATCAGGTGCAAAATTGGATTCGATTTCAATTTGTCCTGGTTTGCCTGTGCTATTTAAAACATTTTCACTATGATAATTACCGAATATATTACGTAGAAAACCGTAAGCCAAATGCGAAGCATTTTTATATGCTGCATTGATGTTGTTGTACTTGATAAGGAATTCACCTGAGTCAAGTTCATTTACCTTGTATGTAACATTTCTGCAACTATATTCATCTTCATTATTGCTTGACCATTGCTGGCATTGTTTTCCAATACCACTATTTCTAATATGATTTTTGCGTTCCTCTGATTGTGTCAATTTTGCATGAATGTGGATATTCGGCAATTGATTTGTAAAACATTTATCAGTCCATAATGATAAATGAGCGAATGATGTTGGGTCCGCTTTAAAAGATTTAACATAATTAAGAACTGGTACATGTGGGAAGTAACTGCCTGCATGAACGCACACTTTTGAATTTTTTTTGTTTGATTCATATTCATAGCCGAGTAGTACATCAGTTGACGGACGAATTGGATCGTAGCTATGAACCATTTCAATGTTTAGCGATTTGTTATCATTATCTTCTTTACTAACAAAATTTAATTCTGCTTTCGTTAATGTAATGTGACCACCCAATGTTCCTTTCTGGAGCTTAGCAATGACATCATTATCGTTTTCAGCACCTAAAAGTTCAGCAGCTGCCTCGGACCACTGTTGTTTACGCTTTTCAACACTGGCCTCCAATGCTTCTTTTGAATATTCTACACTGATCTTTTCTTTTTGCAGATTTATGTCGACACGTTTTGTGGATGTCAGTTCACTTTTGTAAGTGATACTGACGTCATATTGTGCAGCACTGTCGAAAATCATTTTCTTCATCAGCAATTGTCCCCGTGATAACTTGAAGTGTTGAAGAGCAGCGTGAAGATCTGCGTATTTGAAGCTATGAGTACCGTGCAATTCAAAACCAAAGCCTGTATTATCTTTTCCGAATCGATGTCTGAATTTGCTTTGTTCTTGGGATATGAGGAAGTTGACTTTGCTGGCATCGTTTTCTTTAAGTGGGAAGAGTAATGTTAGATCACGGGTACCAACATATGGGGCGCAACTAAAGTGAATTACGCGTGTGTTATTCTTTGGATATAGTGGTTCGATGGATGCATGAATATTGTTATTTTCTCTGTCTATATCGGCACGCAATTGAATTGGCAAGCTAACGTGAGATTTTCTGATATATCCTGAGGAGAAACTGTGTGCGGTTTGTGGATTAATGATGTCAAGTTGGACATGTTCCATCGATCCAGCGACTATTTGAAGTTGCGCTGTGACATTTGCTGTATTGAACATATTTATTGTGTCATCGGTAGCCAAAGCCATGTTCGGTTTAGTGGTAGCTTGAACATAACCCCCAAATTTATAAGCGTTGGTCCTTTTCGAGGAATAAACTAGCATAATACCACTCTCCAAAGGATGTGCGATTTCAACAACATGCTGTTGGTAATACTTTGTGTTATTGAAACTGTAACCATTCTTAAGTTTCTGTGCATATTCTCTGCTCCAGCGTGGTACCTTATTTATTGTTTGATTATCAAAGCTAAACATACGTTTACCATCAAAAAGATCACCATAAATTTGTCCCTCTAATTGTTCTGCCTCATCAGTTTCGATTTTCAAGTATTTGGCAATTTTGCTAATTGTCCAGTCACCGCGTTGTGGTGGTTTGTCAATGTATTGACCAGTTTTATCAGCAAACTGATCGTCAATAACATTAAAAAGTCTTTCAACGCTAGAAACCATTGCTAAATATTCTTTGCTTTCAGTTCTGAATCCACCTAGATTTTTTTCAATTGATGATAATACGGCTTTTGGCCAGACTGAGTCTGAGCTACCGATATGACTGCTTTGTCCGTTAAAGTGTGCATTAACTTTATCAAATAAGTATGAACGAAATTCTGAACGAGAATACGAAAGTGACATAGTTTCTTCGTTAAGTAATTTATAAGCTGCAGCAGCATTCTTGCTAAGATCTTCGTAATCGGTTGATTCAGAATTAGCTGCACTTTCCAATACAGATTTAACAGCAGATCTTACTTGATTACTAGGATCTGTGTGCGTTTGTTCGGCCATACGTTGAAGCATTGCTGCTGGTGGTGCTGCACGAATAATTAGGAATACTGCAGCACATCTTACAGAGTCATCTTCACCGATATTTTGGTAAACTCTAAATAGGACATTACGTGCCAAGCTTGGATTGTTCTTTGTCAATTTCTCAAATGCGAGTACCATTGCTAATCGTTGATAATTAGTCACTAGTTCTTTACCTTGTAAATATTGATTAAAAACGGCTGCGACAGAGTCTACACCCAAATTACCCAATGCAGTTGTATATAGTTGAATATCAGTACTATCTTTTTGCTTAATGGCTGAGTGTAATTTTTGGGCAATATGTTGGAAAACATCCTTTAATAATTCGTAATGCTGTTTGGTCTGGACACGGCCGAAACATGCAACAGGGTAGTAGTTGTATGAGTTACGATTGTTGACAACAGAATTTTCTATTAATCTGGTCAATGACAAGTAACCAGCAGTTTTACATCCTTGGTGCTGTTGTACTTGATCACTTTTAACAATTTCCTTAAATTTAAGAAAAAAGTAAAAAAATCAAATAAAAACAATAATTACCAGAAAAAAGAGAAAAACTTACATAGAATTTGTTTAAATAGTCAGCGGTTGGATAACGTGCCGATTTCGCTAATGATCCTAAAATATCAGCTAATTCACTACCTGACACTTCTTTATCGTTAGACCACTTTTCGATCATTCTTAATGCTGGGCCAGTACCACTTTGAGCTGTTGCGTCTCTAAAGATTTTCCATGTGAGAAGTTTCAAAACGTTATTAAACACAGGACGTTGCTTCTCTTGCGTATATAAAGTTTTCGATATTTCCTTATATTCGCTGTAGTCCAATGAATGCAAAAGACTAACCAAAATGTTGAATTTCCCAAAAACAAATTCGGCAGATATATCACGCATTGTTGTCATGGTGTATGCAATTTGACCGGAGAGACGTTTTACTTGTGTAACTGGATTAAAGTCTTTATTGTTCTTCAATGAGTTACCGTTGCGGCCAACAAAATTTGGTAAAAATGGTTCTTCAGGTGCTTTATCCAATGTTGGCAGTGGTTGATAATTTTTGTCATTTCTGTTTCCCCTTTCAAAATTTTCATATGACTCTTCAGAGCCAGAGCTGTTGTCTGATTCATTGACATCATCACGGTTACCATTTCTCGATAACATATTCTTCCTAATTGAATTTAAACTATAACGTTTTGGTCGTGATTGGCCACCATTTTTTTCATCGGATTCCTCCTCAGAATTTTCATATAATTGATGTTTATTATATTGACGGGACGAACCATATCTTGGTCCATTTCCTGAGTCAGAACTATTATCGATGCGAATCTTGTTCCGTGAGTCTGATGGTAAGTTATAAATATACACGGGACCACCAATTTCAATTGGATTATTTACACCATTCGGTGCTGATTTTATTTTTCCATAAGACACGATTGTCAAGTTTACTTGTGAAACAGCAACGGAACTTTCTGAATTGGACATAGCGAAACTGGCAATTACTTTATTTGTTGTTACACTAGATTGGATGACATGGTCATCTAAAGAACCACTGATTACGATACGACTGACACCAGATTTCTAACATTTGGAGAAATAAATAAATTTATTAATAGATGTTTGGTTTTTGTTTTTATTTCTTAACTTACGGTTAATGATGTTCCCATTTGATTTGAATTTGGCTTAAAATCAGATTCACCAGTAACACCAAAACTATAACCAACGCGATCATCGCAATTGCTGTAATTTTTCGTTTTATAAATTTCATAGTGATTACTATAATCGGTTAAATTTAATGGTGCCCATTGTTTTTCCGATTGTAATAAATATTCGGGCAATGGTGAAACATCATATAATGACTCACATTTACCAGTAACGGTTTGTTCCATTACCTTATAACTGCCAATTTGATTTTCATTATTTGGTAATTGATTATGTTTACATTTAATCTGGTTGACACCACGTATATCAACAATCAACTGACTGACAATACCCTTGAGTACGTTTATCTGATGATTGTGCATTGAATTGTCAACGATCAATGAATATATAAGATTATTTTTTAATTTTGCAATAAAAACAACTTTGCTTAGATGACCAGTTTTATAACCCAAAGATGATGATGGTATATGTGTTGACCAACCATCGGCCATATGTGTTCGTACCTCAACATCTTCATATTCGGTTATTTCACCAATGAATTCATTATCAGATTTAACATTGATTTTTAAATAACCACGTGACAATAAACCAGTCCAATAATCAGTATTATCGGGAAGTGCAGTTAATGAACGACTGTTTATTTTGTAAATGTATTCCTGATTTGATTTCCATGCACCTTTACCAGCCACTAAGCCAACTATAAATTTTATGTTTGGAAAAAAAATGTAGACATTTTTTACAATTTAATTTAAAAAAATATTTTCAGTTACGAAAATTCATCGCGAAAGTAACAATTAAAAGGATTAAAAAAGAATTAACTTACTTAAAAGACAGAATAATAATGGGGACCACTTCATCATGATCTAGTTTTTTTTATGGAAATCTAGACCGTACTGCTGGACACCAAACTGTTATAATTAAAAATAATTTTTTCGCTGCTATTTATATGCAAAATTTTTTTAATTAATTTTGCATGCATTTGCGAATTTTATTTATTTGTTTAATTATAATTGATTGATTTTTTTGAATATCGCTGAATTTTCTGTTTCGTCTTTAAATAATAATGTTTTTTATTATAAATTAATTACTTTGTGTTCTTTTTTTTAATTTAATATTTAAATTGCAAATATGGCAACATATTTATAATTTTAATTGGTTGATTAAATATTATTAATATTGTATTTTATTGATAACTAAGCAAAAATAAAAAAATAGCAAAATAATTGATTAAATAAAACTTTTTTTTTTAATTTAATGTGCTGAGATGAATAAACTTGCATAGAGAAAAAAAAAATTCTCCTTTTTGCTTTTCAATTCATTACATAAGAAAATCGTTATAATACGCAAAATAAAAAAACACTAGCACTAACACTAGAATTAAAAGACCATTGACCATCGATTACTAATTATTTACGATCTGTTTAATTTTAATGATGATTTTCCTTGATTCTACAATATTTTGTGATAAAAATTATAATAAATTCTTTTTTACTCAATTTGCGATAATTTTTCCTGCAGAAAAGGAATTTTAGTAGCCACTTTGGATTAGCTATTTAGATAGAGGAATTGAATTATAATATCCCTGCTAAATTTCAGCCAAATTGATTTTTATTAAATTTTATTGGTTAAGGCTGTAATTTAAGGCTGATTTTTAAATCGCCACCGAAAGTTGGTAGTTGTCGCGGTGTTTAGGTTCGCATTTCGCCAAAAATTTAAATAACTTTAGAACCATGTTTTTCACCTCATTTGATTCATAAATAAATTATTTCTCGAAATTTATTTACCCTCTGCCACTATAAAAATGAATTTGGTTTGCAAAAAAATTATGAAAAATCGATTTGGCTGAAAATTTGCATGGATATTAAAACAAATAGCTTTGGTGTGATCCTTGATTCATATACAATTGTTTCGTGTATTTTATTTTCTCGTATTGTAAAAAACCAAAAATTTCGCAGAACAGCGAAAAGAATAAAAGATTTGTGTGTGTCTGTTTTTTTTAACAAGGTTTTTTTATTCAATTTTTCTTAATTTTTTTATTTTTAATCAATTAATATTTTTATATATTGGGCGTGATACACATACATTTAATTACATTAAATAAATATTTATTATTATTATTATTATTATTATTATTATTATTATTATTATTATTATTATTATTATTATTATTATTATTATTATTATTATTATTATTATTATTATTATTATTATTATTATTATTATTATTATTATTATTATTATTATTATTATTATTATAATTATAATTATTATTATTATTATTATTATTATTATTATTATTATTATTATTATTATTATTATTATTATTATTATTATTATTATTATTATTATTATTATTATTATTATTATTATTATTATTATTATTATTATTATTATTATTATTATTATTATTATTATTATTATTATTATTATTATTATTATTATTATTATTATTATTATTATTATTATTATTATTATTATTATTATTATTATTATTATTATTATTATTATTATTATTATTATTATTATTATTATTATTATTATTATTATTATTATTATTATTATTATTATTATTATTATTATTATTATTATTATTATTATTATTATTATTATTATTATTATTATTATTATTATTATTATTATTATTATTATTATTATTATTATTATTATTATTATTATTATTATTATTATTATTATTATTATTATTATTATTATTATTATTATTATTATTATTATTGTTATTATTATTATTATTATTATTATTATTATTATTATTATTATTATTATTATTATTATTATTATTATTATTATTATTATTATTATTATTATTATTATTATTATTATTATTATTATTATTATTATTATTATTATTATTATTATTATTATTATTATTATTATTATTATTATTATTATTATTATTATTATTATTATTATTATTATTATTATTATTATTATTATTATTATTATTATTATTATTATTATTATTATTATTATTATTATTATTATTATTATTATTATTATTATTATTATTATTATTATTATTATTATTATTATTATTATTATTATTATTATTATTATTATTATTATTATTATTATTATTATTATTATTATTATTATTATTATTATTGTTATTATTATTATTATTATTATTATTATTATTATTATTATTATTATTATTATTATTATTATTATTATTATTATTATTATTATTATTATTATTATTATTATTATTATTATTATTATTATTATTATTATTATTATTATTATTATTATTATTATTATTATTATTATTATTATTATTATTATTATTATTATTATTATTATTATTATTATTATTATTATTATTATTATTATTATTATTATTATTATTATTATTATTATTATTATTATTATTATTATTATTATTATTATTATGTTTTGTTTTTTTATAAATATAAATTTTTTTTTTTTTTGTTTAAATATATATATGATTCAGTGGGTGGGTGGTTAGTTTGAGATTGATTGATTGCTTTTTTTTAATTTTTCGATAAATAAAGTGGGTATTTGCGTCTATTTTGTTGGGTTGATCGTATAATGTTTTTTTTTATTTATTGATTTATATCAATTGTACACTTATCTGCAATCACATTATCGTCATAAAACATGTCTTGGGTTTTTCTTTTTTCATATTTATGCTGTATGATGATGTTTAATTTCAAACTCAAACAAGATCTAAATTTATTTTTTGTGACATGGAATGGTGGCACCGTAGCACACTAAATGTAATTTCGCGATTGCCAACAATTAGTTACATATAAATTTATAACAAATTAAAATTATTTTTTGTTGGTTTTTTTTTCTTTGGTTTTTTTTTATGTGCAAACAATGTTGTTTATGTAAAAAAAAATTAACTCATCTTTTTTATACAAACATCTTTAAGATTTTAATCATATTTGTTTTTAAATAAATTTGAAATTGAAATTTTTTAAAATTATCTATTATTAAATTATTGTTTTTTTTTAGGCACTATATTTTCAAAATATATATCCAATTTTTATTTTATAAATTATCATCGTCCATGTCATCCTCAGTAAATATAATCAGATAATCAGTAAATCGAATAAACGTTACACGAAATTATATTGTATATTGTACATTAAGAATTTTGGTTGTTTAGTTTTGGGCTGCAGATGAAGCTCCAATATCAGCAGCAATAACAGGAAGCAATAATTATTTGTAAAATTTTATTTTAATTTGTTCTTAAAAGGATTTCTTTTTTTTGAAGAATAAGTAGTGGGTGGATTGTCATCAACAGATTAATGAGATTAATTAAAATCGTGCAAAAAAAATATAATTAAAAAACCGCGATGACAACAAGTGTATATTTTTATTTACTACTAAATTTATTCAAATTATTATTGATTATTTATGTTCAAATACATAAATTTTGTTCAAAATAAAATTTAAAAAAAATTGAAAAATCGCAAATTACCTCTCGTAGTCCACCCACCACTCTTGCACCTAAAATAATAAGTCGCTAAATATTTGATGCCATTTAATTTGCTCTTATGTATTTCATTAGGTTGTTGTTTTTATTAGGTTTTTGCATTAGATTACTGCTGTTGTTGCTACTCTGATGCTGCAGGTGTAAATGCTACTATAGCAATACAAAGTTATTAAGGTTGGATGAATGGTACGTTTCTTGTCTTTTTTTGTGTTCTGATTGATTTATAATTTATTTTGTAATATTTTATATTTTTTCCTTTGCCCTACAATATGTATAATTAACAATATTTAATTAATTAATAATCATTATATTTTTTATATTATAATAAAATATTTAATTAAGTAATAATTATTATATTTTTTTTAATTCATTTTTTTTTTAATATAAATTTTAGTAATAAAAATAGATTTTTTTTTAATAATTGTCTGTGGTAACTTTAACATATATTTATATGGATAACAGCTTGTTTAATTATTAATTAATATTTAATTATTGAAAAAATTTATTAAATAAAAATTTTGTCATTTTATTTTTATCTTCTTATCAAATCGTACACCACGCTCCATAAAACATATTGATGATTAACAACCATAAAAAAAATTGAGAAATAATTTTTAATAAAATCAAATGTTATATGTTTCGCGGTAATGGTGGTTTATTATTATTACTTTTTTAACATTTTTTCATCAGATTTATTTATTTAATTAAATTTAATTAAATTTAGTGGATTTATTTTTTATAAATTTTGATTTACTGCAGCTAATTGTGGTGATGGTAGTGAGTGGTGAGACTGATGGCGAGTGGCGTACTTTTTTAGCTTTCTAAATCTTTCGCTTTTTTTTTAATTATTTAATTGCAAAAATACAGAGAAAAAAGAAGTAAATATTTCACTAGCTCTGTTAATTATTGGTGTCAAGTAAGACCTCCAGCGATATGTGATCATTAATGGAATTTAATTTTTTTTTGTTCATAATCTTAATAGATACCATTTGATTAAATTGTACCACTAAAAATTATGTTATTTATTAATTATTATTGATTAAGTAGTCACGGTCGCGATATGTGACTGCTGTGCATAAATAATGCCTTAATTAATTATCTTAATTACAATTTTTCACACTATTATTTTTTTTTTTTTTTGGTTTTTATTTTTGGTTTTTATTTTTATTTTATTAGAAAAAATATAAATAATTTTTTATATGTAATTTTAATAATTCTCTTCTTTTCTTTATTAGTATCGTTTGTCTTTTTTCATTTTACCAGCTATATTTTCTTTATTTTATTTTATTATATTTTAATTATAGTTTACAGTTTTTTAACTGAATTGCAAAAATAAATAATAATAATAATGGCACTCTCACTGACCACCAATACCCGCATCACATCACATGTACCAGATATTTGATTTATGGATCCTATAACTGCACCTACTTAGAGTAATTAGAAAAATTATATTAACATTTAATTAAAAAAATAAAAGCTACAACGTTACAACGGGCTTTGTGTATAAATTAAGCACCATGAATAAATATATTTTAACTATTACACCATGGGGAGATAATGAATATAACTATGATAATAATAACAATAATAGTTGTGCAACGATTAAATTTGTACGAAATATAATATTTGTTGCGAGCGCTTTAGAGCATCTTTTTTTTTGTTTTTTTTTTTTTTTTAGTACATAAAAACTCTAAATAACTGATAAATCACACCATCCTACTGAAATATAATCTGATTTGATTTAACCATATTCTCATTGATTTTATTAATTTTTTTTAGTCTAAACCTCTCGCAAAATTGTAACTTAAAAAAAATACAGTTCTTTTTATTTTTTCCTTGTCGTCTAATAATTTGTACGTTGTGGGAGTTTTTGTGGTGGGTTTGGATGGGTGGTTGGTTGGTTGAATGATTGGTCAATTTTTGTTATGCTTGTTATTTTAAAGCATACATTTTTTATATATAAAATAATATTGATATGCTCTTCTGTGGTACGTTATTTTTAACATTATTTATTTGGTGGGTTTTCTTTTTTTGTTTATTTTGCAGTTTTTCACATTTTTTTTTGTTTTGTGACCTTTGTCGCGTATTTAATTCTTATTCATTTTTTAATTGTTCAAATGTTATATCGATAAATTTATGGTAAATACACTTGTCGTGAAAACACTGCTTTCTTTTGTTGCTTGATTGAACAGGTTGAACAAGAACACGTAAATAGATTATTGATTGATAAAATAGGAAACTGAAAAAAATGAAACTTATCACTAAAAATAATTTGGCTGGTGGTGTTCGGGAAAATATTTATTTGTTTATCTGTTTAGCGGTCTATTCCATCATGAAAATGATGGTTGATTTTAATTATTACTATTAATTAATTAATTAATTATTTTCTAAGTTTAAAAACATTTTTTTTTTCTTAATCTTATATTGTAGTAATTAAATATTCTAATAGCTATTTGTTTGTATCTTTTTTTACACGAATAATTTTTTCTCTTTAAATCCCTCCACATGATTAATTATTTTAACACCCTGTTTATATATATATATATATATATATTAGATTTTGTTTAATCGATACACCAGTTAATCGGAACAGCCGCTTAATTGGGACAAATCCTAAAGAAAAAACTAAAACAAGGAAATAACACATATTTGCTTCGCTTTATCGGGATAATATTACGTTTAATGGGGACAGTTTGGATGACGAAAACAGCAAAAACAAAAGGCAGAGCACTTTGAACGAATATTTACAACAAATTTAATTAAAGTTTAAACATTATTTATCATTTTAACATTTTTTAAGCATTATCTAATAGAATTTATTAAATCTATATATTACATATTAATTATATGTATGTACATAATACATGCGTATATATTTCTTTTTTTTCATATTGCAATTAACATGTTTAGGAAGTACGACTTGAAGTCAACCTGTGAATAGTTTGAACTATCATGTCAACTTATGGGATAGGATATAAG
This sequence comes from Ptychoptera contaminata, assembly GCA_963942525.1. Taxonomy (NCBI): domain Eukaryota; kingdom Metazoa; phylum Arthropoda; class Insecta; order Diptera; family Ptychopteridae; genus Ptychoptera; species Ptychoptera contaminata. Next base: position 457,719 of record OZ012640.1, read on the forward strand.
ATATTTGTGGACATTAGTTTTAAAGGATTGAATATTGAATTGGTTTGGGAACGCACACGCTGGTAAGGCGTTCCATTTCTTTGCTGTACGAGTAAAAAATACATTTTGGAACTTCGATGGTCGTACCGTATTTAAAGTTATTGCTCGGCAGTGGACGGTAGTTCCAGTTATTTGTTTTGGTACACGTTTATCGCGCAAAGGCATTATTACGGAGACCTCTTTGGAACAATGTCCGTAACTATATTTGTAAAAAATCGTGAGGTCTGCTACGTCCCTATGATGCTTATGCGAATCTAATATATCTATGATTTCGGAATTTTCTATTAGTCGTATGGGCCGATTTTGTACCCTATTTAATAAATCTAAAGTATACTAAAAAAAAATGTCTTGCAACAATTCAAGAAACCTAATTTTTGACGCTTGTTTCGCGTTGTTCATTACATGGTCATGCCACAACAGATTTGTTGAGATATTTACATCAAGAAGATGCATCGATGACACTTTTTCTAACGGGATTGAGTCAAAATTTATAGTTTCGTTGTTATTTTTATGCTTTAAGCGCGATATCTCACCTAGTTGTGTTTTGGACGCGTTAAATGTAACCGAATTTCTTTCACCTGATTAATTATCTTACACAGATCCTTGTTTATAGTTGAAACTACTGTTTCCCTCTCCCTTTTCTCCCTTGGTATTTTTCGAGGAATAACAGTGAGTAGCATGAAGAAATCATCAATTATCAGCGAAACTATAAATAAGATTGACTGTCAACTTTAATAAGTCATTTCTGTATAAGATAAATAGTGTTGGTGAGAGAACCGAGCCCTGTGGTACCCTAGAATTTGTACGAAATTCACTTGAGAAAGTAACTTCTACTACAATGTGGAAATTTTATAACATATGAATGGGTGCGAACAGCTTTGTGATTTTTTTATTTTTATTTAAAACACTAATACTGTATGGTTG
>OZ012640.1:458881-708881 GCA_963942525.1 Ptychoptera contaminata
CAATAATAATTGTGGAAAACTGAGAATAATTATAAAAAAAATCAATAATAATTGTGGAAAATTGAGAATAATTATAAAAAAAATCAATAATAATTGTGGAAAAACTGAGGAATAAATTATAAAAAAATCAATAATAATTGTGGAAAAACTGAGAATAATTATAAAAAAATCAATAATAATTGTGGAAAACTGAGAATTATTATAAAAAATCAATAATAATTGTGGAAAAATTGAGAATAATTATAAAAAAATCAATAATAATTGTGGAAAACTGAGAATAATTATAAAAAATCAATAATAATTGTGGAAAAACTGAGAATAATTATAAAAAAATCAATAATAATTGTGGAAAACTGAGAATAATTATAAAAAAATCAATAATAATTGTGGAAAAACTGAGAATAATTATAAAAAATCAATAATAATTGTGGAAAACTGAGAATAATTATAAAAAATCAATAATAATTGTGGAAAAACTGAGAATAATTATAAAAAATCAATAATAATTGTGGAAAAACTGAGAATAATTATAAAAAATCAATAATAATTGTGGAAAACTGAGAATAATTATAAAAAAATCAATAATAATTGTGGAAAAACTGAGAATAATTATAAAAAAATCAATAATAATTGTGGAAAAATTGAGAATAATTATAAAAAAATCAATAATAATTGTGGAAAAACTGAGAATAATTATAAAAAATCAATAATAATTGTGGAAAAATTGAGAATAATTATAAAAAAATCAATAATAATTGTGGAAAAAACTGAGAATAATTATAAAAAAATCAATAATAATTGTGGAAAACTGAGAATAATTATAAAAAAATCAATAATAATTGTGGAAAAACTGAGAATAATTATAAAAAATCAATAATAATTGTGGAAAAACTGAGAATAATTTATAAAAAATCAATAATAATTGTGGAAAAACTGAGAATAATTATAAAAAATCAATAATAATTGTGGAAAAATTGAGAATAATTATAAAAAAATCAATAATAATTGTGAAAAAACTGAGAATAATTATAAAAAAATCAATAATAATTATGGAAAAATTGAGAATAATTATAAAAAAATCAATAATAATTGTGGAAAAACTGAGAATAATTATAAAAAATCAATAATAATTGTGGAAAAACTGAGAATAATTATAAAAAAATCAATAATAATTGTGGAAAAACTGAGAATAATTATAAAAAAATCAATAATAATTGTGGAAAAACTGAGAATAATTATAAAAAAATCAATAATAATTGTGGAAAAACTGAGAATAATTATAAAAAAATCAATAATAATTGTGGAAAATTGAGAATAATTATAAAAAATCAATAATAATTGTGAAAAACTGAGAATAATTATAAAAAATCAATAATAATTGTGGAAAATTGAGAATAATTATAAAAAAATCAATAATAATTGTGGAAAAACTGAGAATAATTATAAAAAAATCAATAATAATTGTGGAAAACTGAGAATAATTATAAAAAAATCAATAATAATTGTGGAAAAACTGAGAATAATTATAAAAAAATCAATAATAATTGTGGAAAACTGAGAATAATTATAAAAAATCAATAATAATTGTGGAAAAATTGAGAATAATTATAAAAAAATCAATAATAATTGTGGAAAACTGAGAATAATTATAAAAAAATCAATAATAATTGTGGAAAATTGAGAATAATTATAAAAAAATCAATAATAATTGTGGAAAAACTGAGAATAATTATAAAAAAATCAATAATAATTGTGGAAAAACTGAAAATAATTATAAAAAAATCAATAATAATTGTGGAAAAACTGAGAATAATTATAAAAAAATCAATAATAATTGTGGAAAACTGAGAATAATTATAAAAAAAATCAATAATAATTGTGGAAAAATTGAGAATAATTATAAAAAAATCAATAATAATTGTGGAAAAACTAAGAATAATTATAAAAAAATCAATAATAATTGTGGAAAACTGAAAAATAATTATAAAAAAATCAATAATAATTGTGGAAAAACTGAGAATAATTATAAAAAAATCAATAATAATTGTGGAAAAACTGAGAATAATTATAAAAAAATCAATAATAATTGTGGAAAAACTGAGAATAATTATAAAAAAATCAATAATAATTGTGGAAAATTGAGAATAATTATAAAAAAATCAATAATAATTGTGGAAAACTGAGAATAATTATAAAAAAATCAATAATAATTGTGGAAAAACTGAGAATAATTATAAAAAATCAATAATAATTGTGGAAAATTGAGAATAATTATAAAAAAAATCAATAATAATTGTGGAAAAACTGAGAATAATTATAAAAAAATCAATAATAATTGTGGAAAAACTGAGAATAATTATAAAAAATCAATAATAATTGTGAAAAAACTGAGAATAATTATGAAAAAATTAATAATAATTGCGAAAAAACTAAGAATAATTAACAAAAAAATGAATAATAATTGTGAAAAAACTGAGAATAATTAATATTATTGTTATAATTATTATTATGCTAATTATAAACTATAATTAATAAAAAATAGGACTTACCACACTAATAAGCCGCCTGTTTTCTTTCTTCCTGCAAGGTCCGCTAGGCGCCATTGATGACAACTGCAAAATAAAATAACACGATAAATAAATGAAATTTATTTATGTAAATGGCTTTGTAAAACATACAAATAAATTAAATTACAGAATCAATAATACTTAATAATTTTTTTGTTTTATTTTGCTTTTTCCTTTATAAATAACACTTTCCCCGTTCAGTGGACGTATGGGGATCGTTTTTTTGCATTGAAATGTAGGGTCAATGTCACGACGTTTCTATACTATGGCCCTAATTGTTAATTAAAATTCGATAGATAATTTTATTTATTAATATTATCCGTGACTTTATAAAAATTGTGGAAATTAAAGGATAGCTTAAAGGATAGATTAAAGGACCAAATGTTGGCAATAAGGATGAAAATTAATTTTTGTGCTTATTTTAGATTTAATATAATTAAATATTTATTTTAAATCGGACTTACCACACTTAAGGCCACTTGTTTTCTTGCTTCGTGCACCCTGGCCCCTGCAAAGTCCCATTCGCCACTCGCTGATCGTCCAAGACGGCATTGATGACAACAGCCCATCATTTTCAACTGCAAAATAAAATAAATAAATAATAATTAGTTTTTTGGCGATCAATTTCAGATTGATAAAATAAAAACATTTTAATTTCTTATTAAATGAAATAATGAAACGTTTTTTTCTTCCACATATTTCTTGAAAATTCTCTGTAGTCGAGACTCTTATTTGGAAGAAAAAATATCCCATTAATCTTCTCCTTATAGTCGAGATTGTCATTTGAAAGAAAAAATATACCATTAATTTAGCTATATAGTCGAGATTCTCATTTGAAAGAAAAAATAATTTCCTAATAGTAGAGACTCACCCACCATAATAGCTTATAATAAATATTTACTAATTATCCGTGATTCACTACATTTATTGTATCTTTGCTATTCTGCTATTTACTTTCAAAAACTTTACCAGAAGAAAACAGAAACAGCAATTTTTACCCTATTTTTTATGGATAAATTAATATTTTATAGCAACTAGTACTTTTTTAAAATTTAATTAAAAAATGATCAGCTGATCAGGGGACATTGCCCCCTGTCCCCTGTCAAAGAGAATATTTAATTAAATTTGTAAAAATTAATTATTTTAATTAAAAATTAGCAACATGAATAATAAATTATTTTTTCAGATTTGAATAAACGTTTGGATATCATATAATAAAAATTTGGTGGAATCGAAATCCGATGGAAAGAATAGACTAATAATTGTGAAAAACTGTTTTTGGTGCCCCAATAACAAATGGAAATTATATTTTATTTACAGATAAAAAAAAGTGAAAAATTCCATTAATTCTTTGTTAAAATAAATAAAAAATAATAATTAAATAAATTTTATCTTTTGTTTTTTTTTATTGAATGCCTTAAATGTTTCCAATCCTAGTTTTTCAGGATTAATAATAAAGAAATTAATATTTTTTCCACTGGTTGTTTTTTTCTTAATACTTGGACACCACCACACTTTACTTTGCACTTGTTGTTTCTCCTTCGACTGCTCCTCTATCACTACTACTAAAATACTTTTTATTTATTTATTATTATTATTTTTTTTATAAATTCCTTTGTTATATCTTAACAATAGAATTTTTTTGGCTATTGTTCGTTGTAAATTTTGTGCACTTTTATCCTAACGGTAAATTCTACAGCGGAGCGCGGGCCCATCCCCCCTAGAAATGGACCCGCTTGTTGTTTAGAAAAACTAAACATAAGAAACTGTATAAAAGAACTCTGCCTCCCTCGAGACCACGGACAGGAGCTCCGGGGTTCTCCTGTATCCGTGGCCACGGACAAGAGCGCAGTTTTATACCCGCAAATTTTGTGCATTTTATCGTAATAAACAAAATAATTATTTTGCCATAAACAAAAATATCTTATCACTTAGCTATGGCAAACTTAGTTAAATTAAATGCTCCACAATAAAAACTAGACAATGAAAATAAATAAAATAGCAGATATGCAGCCATTTCGTGTATATAAACTAATTAAATGCATTAAAAATATAATTAATTGTCAATAATTAAACAAAATTAACGATTTGGCTGAAAAATTGCAAGGATATAATAATTGAATTTCTGTACTAATATATCTAACCCATAGTGACCAGAAAACTTTATTTTGGGAGTTGTGGCCTCTCAAAATTCAGCAGAATTAATCCCATAAATTTTTTTTTTCTCCCAGTTATATGGGAAAATCTCAAAAAGTTTCTATACTATGACCCAACATATTTAATGGAATTTGATAGAAAATTCATTTATGAATCAAATGAGGTAAAAATCATAATTATGGAGTCATTTTTAGCGAAATGCGAGCGAAAAAACCGCGACAACTACCAAAATGCAGAGGTTGAATGACGATTTTTATAGTGTAACCTCAGAGTGTTTAGACTTATCCACAGAAATATATTTTTTATAATCCTATATGCTTTTAAAAGTAGACACATAATCTTACCTTTATGTTAAATTATCAATGATATGAATCCTTAAGGTGTCAGAAAAAAGCACAAATATTTGCACAAACACGCGCATACGCGTTACAGCGGTATTCTCCCTGTTGATTCTCATCTAAATTTTTGATGTACTAGAATATATCTCAACACCATTTATTAATAAACATACCACCTACATACATATTTATCGACCTACCTCCATTATAATTGAATTGACTGAATACACATAGAAATACAGGTAAAAAAAAAAAAAGAAGAAAAACCACAATTTTTCCATTTTCTTTTTGATTTATTTTATTATTATTATTTTTTTTTTTTTTTATTAATTTTATTTTTCCTTTCATTTTAGGTTTTTTCATATGTTTTTTTTTTTTTTTTTTTATGTTGTCGCGCTATTACATAATTTTCCATTTAGAAAGTTTTCTTCAATTCGATTATTTCACTGTTTTTTTTTTTTCTTTTCTTTAATTTTTTTTTTTTTTTTTAACCCTTTTCGAAATTTATTTACTATTTTTGTTGGAAAATTATTTTTTTTTTTTTCTCTTTAATTGATTTATTGGATAAAAAAGGTTTTATTAATTGATAATAGAAATGCAAAAATGCCAAAATTAATAATAAAATAAATTCAGTGAAAATAATAAACATTTTATAATATATATATACGCGAATAATTAGATATATGTTTCGCGGATAGTGCTGTAGTTTTTTTTTATTCACAATTCAATGAATTTCGCACAGATATACAGGTGAGACGCACAGGTAAATTGTATTTCTTTTTTTTTTTACCACATAGATGTGTATTTGGTGTTTGATTTTTTTTTTTTTTTTTTTTTATTAATTAATTAATTAAATAATTAATTATGTATTTTTATTTTGTTGTTTAAAATTTTAAAAATAGGAGACCCCTCTCCTCACACAAATATACCACTTATTTTGTTCTTTAATTAATTAATTATTATAATTAATATAAAAAAAAAAAAAAACAAACATCATTACACCTATGTGTGCTTACAATATGTTGAAAATAATAATTAATATTCGGATAAAAATAAAATAATTTATATATAACTAATTACTAATAATTACAAAAAAAAAAATTAGTAATTAATTAATTAAAAAATAATTATTAATTTTTTTCAAATGTTTTTATTAGGATAATTATTTAGATTAATTAATTAAATAAATAAATAGTAAAAATAGTAAAAATTAATTAAGGGACGACAACTATGTGCAGAGTGTATATTGATAGTAATTGTGATATATATATATACTACACTCGACATTTATTTATTATTATTAATATTATTTTTATTTTTAATCAATTAAATTTATTAATTAAATTTTCATTTTAATTGAAAAATTAATTAATTAAATAAATATATATATATATATATATATATATATATATATATATATATATACATATATATTTTTAAAAATTAAATTTTCATTACAATTTACCCATATATATATATATATATATATAATTAAATTAATTAATTAATTTATTTATGATTAATTTTTTTAGTAAGAATTTTTTAGTAATCATAAAATTCATTAAGATTTAAATATTTTTTTGTTTTTTTTTTTTTGTTAATTAAATATTTTGATTAAATTAATTATATAGTGAAAGTGAAACAAAAAACTAATCATTAATTAATTATTTAATGTAAATTTTATAGAAATCACCAACAAATGGGGTGAAAAAAAAAATAAAAAAATAAAAAAATGTTTTAATTAATTAGAAAAATAAATTAATTAATTAGAAAAAATAAAAAAAAATAAAAAAATTTGTAAATTTAAATATTTTTTTTCTTTAATTACTGTTTTCGGATTTATTTGCAGCTACTGTTGATGCTGCTGCTGCTGCTAGAATTTACTATATTATGTCTGTGGTTATAATGACGCTGCATCGCATGCGACTGCTGCTAGCTACACTAACAGCAAGTAGCATAATCAGTTATAATAATAACGCTTACAAAGTAACGTGCGATAATTCTATTAATTTCTTCATATTTAATACCCAAATCAAAACCGATTTATTACCAAATCAATACCCAAATTAAAACCGATTTATTACCATAAATAATAGAAAATTCATTCTATTTTTTCTTTTTCTTTTGCAATTAATTTGCAAAATTATTTTTTATTTTCTTTTCATTATTTACCTGATTTTAGTTTTGATACTGATTGTACAAGCGCTACAAAAATTTTTTTGAAAATATATCGTCACGCAATTATAGCGCAATGTTCTAACATTCATATGTTTAAAAGTGTGACTAACAGTAGTGCATCACCTTTATAACCATCGACCATTATTTATTATTTGTGATAATTAATTAATGAGAAGTTTTTTTTTTTTTTTATTTTTGTTACTTTAAACAATTAATTAATAAATAAGAGTAATTAATTTTTATTTCTAAAAAATATATATATATATTTACTTAGTAGTAGTAATTTTGTTTGTTTTTATACTTAATTAAATTAAAAACAAAAAAATTTAATTAATTATTGTCATTTAGATAAACACAACATTAGAATGTACCCAAAAAAAAAAAGTTTCTTTTATTTGTGTTTTTTTTTTTTTTTAATTAAAAATTTATTGTCATAATTTTTCATAAAATTTCTTTTCTTTTTCTTTTTTGTTTTGCAATTTATTAATTATTATATTATTTATTTAGGAATTTTAGTTATATAACACAACATATATATATATATAAATATGTATATGTATATGTTTATTATTATAATTTTAAAACTTCTTTTCTTTTTTTTTTTATTATTAATTAATTAATTAATTAAATATAAATTACCATAAAAACATTTATTCTTAATAATTTAAAAGGAATTTTAGGAATTTCTTTCTTTTTTTATTATTATTATTATTTTTTTGGATTATAATTAAAATTTCTCTTGATAAAAGGATATATACGGTGTACATATATTCCGTAAAAATAGTAATCTCTGTGAGCATTTTTTTTTTTTAATTTTAAATGATTAGTTTTTCTTCTTGTTTTCTTTGCATAATTTTCAAAAATTTTTTTACTAAACGATATAGCAAGAATAGAAATATAGCAAAACAAAATTTATTGCAAAATTATTATTTCTAGTTAAATGAAATTTTTCAATAAGAAATTTTCTTAATTTAAATAATTTGTTTAATTAATAAAAGAAAAAAAAAAAATGAAAATGAAAAAAAAAAAACAAAAAATATAGATAAATTCCCTGTTTTGTCATTATTACATAAAAAATTAATTAATTAATTAAAATAGACTTATTGTAAAGAAAATTTCGCATAAGAAGGTGCAAAAAAAATAATAAAAATTTCATTTATATTGATTGACTCAGGTGTTAATCCCTTAATTACTAATTCACATACAAATTTGTGTTAAAAAATTGCTTCTTAAACAGAAAAAAAAAAAAAAAAAAAATTAAATTAAATTAATTAACGAAAATAATTTTTTATGAATTTTTCACTAAAATCTAGCTATCCAAAAAAAAAAAAAAAAAATTGCAACTATGTGCACTTTTAATTGCAATTTTAGCAAATATAAATCGAATAAATAACAAAACTTTTATAATAAATAATTAAATAATCGTGAAAATTTTCAAAAAAAAAAAAAAAACACAAAAATTTTTATGAATATTTTTAGATTATGACACCGAGTGCAACCGAATTTTCATATAAATTTTGGACACGCCGAGTGTAATAGGTTAGCCATCACTGATCTATGTAGCTCAACAGGGATTTTTTTTTAGAGACATAACAAAAAAAAAAAAAATTCCATTACACAAATCTATATAGAAAATTTCTTTCTTTCTTTCTATTTGTTTTGCTATTATTATTATTATTCCCAGAAATTACATACAATATATCCCTATACAAAATCACATAAATAATTTTCATCTAAAAATTTACCATAAACTCTTTCGTCGTCATCCATCTTATATATTATTTATTTATTTATTTTGTATAAACTAGAAAAATATTATTGTCATTAGTGTTGTCTTTTTCATTTTAATTATTTAATTAATTAATTATTACACATAATTAAAATTTTTATTTATATATATATATATATATATATATATATATATATATATATATTGTGTATTAAGTGGTAAAAGTCTAATCAAAATAGCGGCCCTAAATAAATACACTTATAAAATACTTAAAGCTGATTTTGTCTCTTGTATTCTTCATTAACATTTAATTAAATTTAATTAAACAATTATATAATTATTATTTTTTATAATTTTAATTATATAATCATTTTTATTTTAATTATTATTATTATTATTATTATTATTATTATTTATTCAATTTTTAAAATTTACTTTTATAAACAGTCCAGAGGTTATTTTATAGAAGAAAATGATAATAATAATCATGATAAAAAATACACCCACACACAGCATAAAGATATATAATAATTGGAATAAGATGAAAATTACAAGAAAGTATAGAAAAAGGTAGACTAATAAATAAACGCGGACGAGACGATATGTTTCTTTTCACAATAATAGGATAAAATATTTTTAATTTTTTTTTTGTTTTTTGTTTTTTTAATTAAAATAAAAGTCATCAAGTGCTGTGTGTTATCACTATAATTGGTTGGTAGGTTGATTGGTGATAAGTAATTTATTAAACAGTTAACATTTTAACACACACACACACACACACACACACACACACACACAAACACCCACGCGTTTTTAACTTTACGCACTGCGCTTTTTTTTTTGCAAAATAGAAAACAGAAAAAAATTAATTAGCTGCACTGTTTATTCTACACTCTGTACTGTACTGTACTGTACTGTACACCGAGCGAAATAAATTCAAAAGGAAAAATTAGAAGAAATAAACACATTGTTTTATTACTGGACGAAAATAAATATAATAAAATAACTATTAAATACTTCTTCTTCTTCTTCTTCTTCTTCTTCTTGTCCTCATAGAGAGATTAAAAGATTTTCCATTGATTGATAATCAAGAAATAAATTCTCAACACTGTTTTACTATCGCCACCAGTTATTATTATCAGTATTCTATTGTTATGCAATTAAACTGTGCAAATATATATTGATTATGCAAAATTGAAATTGATAGAAGTTAATTTATTGTCGATTATACTGAAATTGACCCGAAAAAAAAAAAAAGAAAGAAAAAGGTCCGCACAGGTGACACAACACGGACCTTTTATTGTTGTTGTTGTTGTTGTTGTTATTGTTGTTGTTTTGAATTAAACTAAATTAAATAATTAATGTTTTTTTTTTTTTTTATTAATTATTTTTGTCTCATAAATGCTTTTATCAAAAATATGTTTTGTATTATTTTTTTTTTTTATTTTTGTTTCTTTTTTTTTTTTTTTTTTTTGATAGAAAATTAATTATTTAATTATGTTTTAATAATAATTAATGAGGAAGACAGGTAGATAGATAGGTAGATAGGTAGATAGGTAGATAGGTAGATAGGTAGATAGGTAGATAGGTAGATAGGTAGATAGGTAGATAGGTAGATAGGTAGATATATAGATAGGTAGATAGGTAGATAGGTAGATAGATAGATAGGTTCATCAAATGATATGTTTTATCGTTTATTGTTAATTTTATTTAATTTACCCTGAATTCCCTTTATAGACCACTTACTTAATAGGACAAAAAAAAAAAAAGGTCAAATTTTTTGGCCTAGCAGCGGCTTAATATTGGATTGCGGCTAAACTAATAGAAATTATAAAATTTACTCATCAAAATCTTTTTCGTCGGAAATAATATAAATCAATTTTTCAACGATTGCAAATTACCACTTTCCATTCGTTCATAATATTTTAGTAGAATTAAGAAATCAGTGTCTAAGTAAAGGGTAATGAGTGGCTAAATAGAAGAATTCTAAAACATTTTGCAATACAAAAAAATCACTTTTAAACCACGATGCTTAATAGAATTTAGTGGCAGCTTATATATAAATTGAATTCAAGGTTTATAATTTTATTTAAAATTAAATAAAATAAGAAAAATCATATTTATTGATGTGTATTTACTGTAAATACTGAATTGAGTAAATAACTAGATGACACTTGACGAAAAATAATATTAATAAAAAAAAAAAATAAATCGATAAATGATTTTTAGTAAAATTTTTATTTGAAAAAAGTTCGATTTAGCTTTAAGGAAGCTTTGCTTTAAATATTTCGTTTGAATTTTCTCCTCTTTTTTTTTTTTTTTTTGTTAGGTTCTAGTTGTAGCTCGAGTTTAATATTAAAATATTTTACTAAAAAAAAAGTTGAGAAAAGCTTATGAAAAAGTTTGCGAAAAAACTTACGGAAAAACTAATGAAAAGGCTTATAATAAAGCTTATGTAAAATCTTATCAAAAGCTTATGGAAAAGCTTATGAAAAAGCTTATGAAAAAGCTTATGAAAAAGCTTACTAAAAAGCTTACTAAAAAGCTTATGAAAAAGCTTATGAAAAATCTTTGAAAAAAGCTTATGAAAAAGCTTACGAATTTATCGTAAACACTAGTTGAATCAGTTATACGATAAATATTATTCGGAATATTATTAGAAGAAAAAAATAAGAAAAAGCTTTTGTTAAACAATAATCACGATAATTCATATCGATTATGTTTACATAAATATTAAATATATAAGACGATAAACAATCATAATCATCATCAATTGAACATCTAGTTTAACAAAAATTAACTAAGGATTATTTTTTGCAAAATCATTAATATCCAAAAATAAAAATAAAAATATTATTGACTAACCAAAATGGAGCGTAAAATTGAGAGAGTGATAAAGTGATAAAAAAAATTGATAGCGAACAGAAAAACAATACAAAACGGATAAAATACTATTTAGTGTAGATAGAAATTATATTTATAAAAAAAACTTAAATGATAAATAAACGAACGTTGATATTTAACGTACACGTATACACGTGTACACAGGTAAAAATGTGTATTATTTTTTCACCTGTTTATAACATATTTTTTATTTTGCAAATGTACTAATCCGAACTAATCCACGATCCAAAGAGGAACATTTTTTTTTTTTTCATTATTTATCATTATCGCGAGATCGCGAGCGCCTGTGTGGTGTGTGTGTGTGTGTGTTAATATTTTCTGTTTTTAATTTTTTATTAACATTAAGTTATAAATTTATGCAAAGAAAATCAATTAATTATTCTAGGATTTAGTTTTTTACTTTTGTTTTTTTTTTTTTTAATTCATTTTCTTATCTTTAAGATTCATCATTTTTAGATAAAATATATTTTAAGATGTGATACGTATATATTTAATTATAATATTATTTTGATAAATATATATAATTTGATTGATATAAAGGTAGATAGTTTTGATATATTTATAATTACCGTATTTTATAGACTATAAGACGTAACATATTACTTTGAAAAATAAATTCAAATGTTATCGTACGTCTTATGGTCCAAAGGTTTACAATATTTCACTAAAAAAAAAAAATCATCTTATAAGTTTGTGATGCGTCTAATCATTTAGAGGCGTCTTATAGTTCATAAAATACGGTCTATTTAATGATAAATTTTGTTAAGAGGATATTTTTTATTTTTTTTTTATTTTTTGTCTTAATTTTCTTAGATTTTTCTTTGATTTTTTTTTTTTTTTCTTAAATTTTTTATTAAATTGATTTTCTTTTCTTTTTTTTTTTTATTTATTTTGTTATTTTTAACTGTTTCTGCAATTATTATTATTATTATTTTGTGTATAGTTTTAAATCATTTATTTTTTAATTAGATGCAATTAATTTATTTTTTGTTTTTTAATAATTTAAATAAATTTAATAGACGCTTATTAACAACATTTATTTATTTATTTAGTAATTTTTTCTTAGGTAGTTTAATTATAATAATAATAATAATAGTTACAGTAGAATAAGAAAAATAATTTAAAAAAAAATTAAGGAAAATAAGAATCTTGAGAATAAAATTCAAGTTAATTAATTAATTAATGTTTTTTTTTTTTTATTTTGTTTCATTAGAAAACAACAAGATATCGATATGCAAATAGACAGACAGATAGGCAAATTTACATTTACCAGAGACGTAATGGTTTTTGATTTGGTTGACCAATGTCCGATGTTAACATTGCAGACGGATTTCTAATTTGATAATTTAGACAAAACGAAAAACATAAATTAATTAATATTATTATTATTTTTTTTTTGTCTGCAGGTGATGTGGATCACAGGTGGATAACATTTAAATATAAATAGATAATAAATCACTTACCTTTGTCCATTTGCAATTTGTTTGAGTACAGCCGCGCGTGCAGCCATTTCTTCGGCACGTCTCTGTTGTGATAACTCTTTGGCCCGTTCAGTCCATATGAGTTCCTTTAGACGCTGAAAACTGCCACGTTGCGGAGTTAATGAATTTTGACTTGCACCACCAGATATATTTCCATCGTTATTACGGCCACTGCTTCCACCACTGACACCGCCACTATTTATTATACCATCGTTAAATCGGCCAGCATTCATACCATTATTAGCGTTTGCAATGTTTGACGAGCTTATACCGCCGGCACCATTGCTGCTACCAGAAAAACGAAATTGTACAACGCGACGTCTTGGATGTGCGTCAACCGCCTTATTTTCTGACCCATAGATACGACTCGAGTCATCAAGGCCACGGGTTCTATCATGATAATCAAGAAAATGAACCATCGGCTCCCTATGCAAGACACGTCCATATACCGGACGTAGGGATTCTCTATAGCGCATATTCGGTCTCATTCTGTTTATTAAACAAAAAAAAAAACAAAACAAAAGAATTGACAAAAAAAATTTTTTATCAATATTCTTCAAACAGCCGATTCTAACTTACCCTCCCATACTTCTGGTCGTAGGATAATACGGTTCCCAAATATTATATACGAATGGATCACGATACGTTGGTATTTCATTTGTTATTTCAGCGGCACGTGATTGTCGTTTTGAGAATCTATAGTGAGATAAATTATAAAGATGACGACGACGACGACGACGTCAACAAATAAAAAAAGAAAATAAATTTAAAAAAAGAATTTCTTTTTGATAAAAATAATATAAAAATAAAAAAAAAGTTCTCGCCCACCACACAAATAAAATAGAAAAAAAATTTTTCATTTTCATTCAAAATCATCATCATTATTAAACTGTGACATTGCATTCGATGTAAGTAAAAAAAAGAAAAATAAGCAAACAAGTAGTTACCTATCTACCCTTCTAACTAACAAATGAATGAATGAATAAATGAATGAATACAAAGAATAAATAAATAAACTATAATTTTTGCACAATCATCAGGTGTATCAATTAAAAAAATTAATCAATAATTTCAAAAAATGAATTAATTAATTAATTAAAATTTCTTTATGATTTTTCATTTTCTTTACAAAATTAAACAAAAAAAAAATAAACAAAAAAAGAAAAAATCAATGCTTACCGCCACATTGCCCGTAACTCCTCACAGCTTGGCTCTTCTGAATTAAATAGACCAGTTTTTGGTCCCATAACTTCACCAACGACATTATCATTATTACCACTATTACCACTAACAACACCACCACCATTATTAACAACACTGACACCGCCACCACCACCACCGCCGCCACCACCATCACCCGTTGTACCACCATAAACACCTGGTGAATTCTGTGCCAATACAAAATCACTATTCTGTATCAATTGATATAATACAGTAATTAGTGCGAATCCAAAGAGATGATTCTAATTTTAATGAAAATAAAGAAAAGAAAAGAAAAAAATCAACAATTAATAACAGGTGTATCATATACAGGTGTATACTAGGTATATAATTAAAAAAAAAAAAAAAAAAAAAGAGAAAATTAGCGGTTAAAAGAAATTAAATAAATAAATAAAGAAAAAAAAAAAAAAATATGTGTATGTTTTCGCTAATAATCGCTTACCTGTAATTTTTGCAACATTATTTTAATTATTATTATAGTTTGTTTTTTTTATTTTTTTTATTTTTTTATTATTATTTTTTTTTTTTTTTTTTTTTTTTTTTTTTGATTTTTTATTTTATTTTTAGTATGCTTATCAGGCAATTATTATTATTATTAGTTTTATTATTTTTTTTAAACTAATAAAAGAAATGCTTGCTTGCTTGCTTGCTTAATTTCGCTTGCTTGGCTAATTAATCTGGGTGCTTAATTAAAATTTTGACAAGAAAAGAATAAATAAAAAATAAATAAATAAAACAAAGAAGAAAGGAAAAAATAAAAATAATTAAATCAATAATTATAATTACTAAACAGGTGACGTGAATAACAAATAAATATATAACAGAAAGAAAGTGCATAGTGATTGTGCATACAATAAACGTGAATTATTGTGCAAATTTGTTTATGATGGATTTTTTTTTTTTTTTTTGCGTTAATTAAATGTGCGTTAAACAGGTGAATGTGTGTTAAACAACAGGTGAGTGCAACGTTTAATTAAATCATTATCTATTTATGTTTTTCTTTTCTTTTTTTTTTTTGCGTGCGTGCGTGAGTGCGTTTTGTGCTTTTAAATTAATTTTTAGTGCATTTTAGTACTGCGTGAATTTTTTTTTTTTGAATAAAAACTTTGCAAAATTTACTTTTTGTATTTATATAAATTATCGGTTAGAAATAATGATGGTACGGTGACCACAAATAACCTACCACATTCCGTACTGATTTTATATAGTTTTTTTTTTTTTTTTTTTTTTTTTTTTATTATTTCTTTAATTTTCTTTCATTTTTTTTTTTTTTTCTTTTCTGTTTCGTTAAAATTCACGCTAATGATAAATAAAAAAATTTTACTTTCTATTTAAATTATTAATCTAGAGTTAAGAAAAACTTGATGCCCTCTGTTCAGGGCAGACTTTTTACTTTCGTTTAGGAATTCCATTCGCAAAAACAAAAAACGATTCAAAATTATTATTATTTTAAAAGAAAAACCATCATTATGAATACGAAGAAACGAAATTATTTTAAGTAAAAAAATTTTTGAATAAAAATTAATAAGCGATATCCAGTGTTGGTAAACCTAGTAAACCACTTTGAGACTGACTGACAAATGACGGCACAACACAATGGGCGTACAAACGTAATAAAATTTAATTGGACACATTTTTAGTGAAAATAAATTTTTAGAAATAGAAAAATTATATAATAATGAAAATTTTAAATGTTTAAATTTCACATCAGAGTGTGTATAACGACAGGTGCAAAAAATAAAAAAAAAAAGAAAAGAAAAGCAAAAATCAATAAATTGATTGTTGGATGACGAATTGATTGTGGGTGGTGAGAATTATTATCGAAAATCATAAAAAAAAAAAAAAAAAAAACATCAAAACGTCGAATTATATTAAAGTGAAAATTGGATTTTACCAATTACCTGGTAAAGGTGAACACAAAAAAAAAAAAATTTTCTTATTTATGTTAATTATTTTCAGGGCGTTTTGTGTAATTTTTTTCACTTTTCTTATATTTTACAGGTGAAATTTTCTTCTTAATGAATTTTTTGGCTTTTTTTTTTTAATGTTGCAAAGGTATTTTTATTATGCGCGCGTATATACAGTTTTTGATGGATAGATGCTACACTACAAATACTTATTCTAATAAATTATTTGCAGAGAAAAATTTTAAATAATGAAAAAATAATTAATTTTCCATTTTACTTGTACGTATTTTATTTGATTCTATAAATGAATTTAGATAATTATGTATCGCGAGATACTACTGTGTTTTTACCTACTATTTCTATTAGTACTTACTACCTACCTATTTTTGTTTCTTAAAAAAAGATCTATTTCTATCTATTTATTTACGTTTTTGTTTGTTTCTTTGTTTATTTGTTTTTCTTTTGTCCTATATTTATGTAATAGCATTAATGGAATTTCTTATTAAATAAACAATTGTGAAAAAGATTTTCGCGTAAAATTTGTAAAATATAATTTCTTTTTGTCATATAGTAGTAGTAAAAAAAAAAATAAATAAATGAAATTCATTCATTATTTTCTACGTTTATTTATTTGATTTTTTCGCTTTTCATTTTATTTATTTATTATTTATTATTTGTTGAGCATAAGTAGGTTAATGATGTTAAAGATAGAATAGAATAAACGTGATTTATTCATTATTTAATGTGATTGATAATTAATATTGTGTTCGTATTCGTAATACAAGGACAATTAACACTAATTATTAAGGTGTGTATTTAGTGCAGATAAAATAAATTTGTGAAAATCTTCATTAACATTAATATACATAGATTAGGTTTTTTATTCACTTTAAAAACGACAATTATTTCTTTTTATTATTTCAAAAGTGTTAAAAACAGTAACAAGAATAACAATAATAATAATAATAATAATCAACAGCAAGTCACAGCCAGTCAGTCAATTAACAAATATAACGATTTATAAATTTAATTGAATTTTAATTTTATTAATAAATCGATACTAGATAAGAGAAATGATTAAATTTTAATATGATTTTCGATGATAATGAGTACATAATAATAGAAATAAATAAATAAATAAATTTGATTGGAAACAAGTGAAATTAACCGAATGTAAGAATTAATTTCAAAATAAAAATTATAAAAAGATAAATTTATTAATGAAAATGGAATAACAGTTTCAAATAGGAAAATCGCCGTTATAGCTTAAACACAATATGTATATATTTATTAGTCTATTTCTATCTGTTGATTGTCGTTTTATGTTTGTCTTTAAGGAAATTTTGAAAAAATTTTCGTTAATTTTTTTTCATCAATCTTGAAAAGCTCTTAGTATTTTTGGGGGGGGGGTATGTTTTCACGTTTCCTAATTTTTGGCAGGTTGTTTTTTGATACTTAAAATACATCGAATAAACAACCACCATCATTAGTGCCCAATACCTGTTAATTAATTAAATAATTTAAAAAGAAAAAATCACAAAAAAAAATGCAGAAATTAAAAAATTTCCGTCTTTGAAAGGTTCTCAATGATGATTTTCTTTTTTTTTTATTTAATTTTTTTTTAATTAGTAAACACACGCACACACATACACACAAATTGGTACAAATATCACATGGAAATTAGGAATTAGGTGAAAAACACACACAGAGTACCAAAAAAAAAAAAAAAATTTATTTCTTTTAAGGAAAATTTTTCGGAAAATTTTCCTTTTTTAAAAAAATTTTTTTGATTACTTTGAAATTTGTTTGTTTTTAACGATTTTTTTGCTTTAAAACTTTAAATTTAATATTTCGCTTTTTAAGTAAAATTTTTCTTTTTTATTTTTTTTTTTTTTTTTGCTTTAGTTTTTCCTTTCTAAATTAAATTATTAATTTAAATTAAATTTTTTGTTTCTCTTAAGTAGTTTGTCGTTAGTCACAAATTCTTGTCTTTTTTGGTTTTGTCTTCTAAAATATATTTCACACGATTATTTTCAATGAAATTAGAACTTTGATGCTTCAATCTGTAAAGACCGAATTACAATGACGACAAAAGCGAAAAGGATCCTTAAATAATATTAGAGAAAAAAACAAAAAACAAAAAAAAAAAAACAAAACAAAAAAAAAAAGAAAAAAAAAAACAAAAATAAAAAAGAAGCGCGCATACCACACAAAGTAATGAAAATAGTGGTGCTGATATTGCTACTGCTGCTGTTGCTGTTGCTGTTGCTGCTGTTGCTGTTGCTGTTGCTGCTACTACTACTACTATTATTTCTGCTGCTACTATTTTTGCTGCTCCTGCTGCTCCTGCTGCTACTGTTTTTGTTGGTGTTATCGCTTTTCGCTACAAAAAAAAAGAAGAAAATTGTAATGAAAAAGATAATAAAATAAAAGGAAAATTTTGTTTTCGTTTACAACGACAAACCGCCCCAAATCATCCCTAATCCCATACAAAAAAAAAAATAATAATAATAATATTAAATCCTCAATACACCCGTGCGCACGTATTACTATTGATGACTTTGTACAGATCCTATCGAGTAACAACAAAACAAAAGAACAGGAAGGAGCTCGAGTGTATAACAACAACAAAAAGGATCCAAAATTAAACTAACAGAACTAAGGGAAAAAAACAACAACAGTAACAACAACAAAAGCTTTAGAAAAGCTACACAAAAGCTTAACATAGCCACAAAAGCCATATATATATATATATATATATAAATAAGAAAAAGATAAAACGATAAAAGTTGAAAAGATAAAATTTGAACGGGGATAACGAGATGTTATTTTTGATGACGACATCAGGGGGTGGTGGCTGGTTGATAGCAACCACCATATTACCACCATAATAAATGATTATAGAATTGAAACACGAATCATGATCATCATAAACGCCACAAAATCATCCCAAACCATCATCATCATCATCATCATCATCTATAGCTATAACTTTTAAAGCATAGCATAAAAGCTTTACAACAACAACAATAATAACAACAACAACAACGTATTTTTTAATCAAATATCGACAAATATGAATGAATAAAATGGATTGATTTTGTTGGCTGCTTCGGCTCGATATTTTTCTTTAGAGAATTGGTGGTTTTTTTTTATTAATATTATTATTATGAATGGGTGATGGTGATATTGGTGGTCATATTATGATGGTGAATGGAGGTTAACAATGTTACTGGATATCTGTAATAAAAAACTGAACAAAAAAAACTCATTTTAACAGAATTGAATTGATTTTTTTTGTTTATTATTGGGGCCGTATTTTTTTTTTTTAGACGGAATGATTGTTGGATATTGACTTTAGCTTAGTATTTCCATATATATTATACCACATGTGCTGACAACAACGAGTTTATATTAACTCGTCAAAGTTTTTTTTTTTTGCAATAAGAAAAACAGAAAATTAATGACCAGAATTTTGGAAAAACTACAAAAAAAAAAAAAAAAATAATAATAAATAAAAATTTTCACTGAGAATGAAATGAAAATTTTTTATAAAATTATTGAATGGGATCCGGATCCAGATGATGATGATGATGGAAATTTTTCTTTGCATAGATTGTAAAGAAAATTCTAAAACGAATTACCCAACAAACACAAAAATAATATCAGCAGTAACATAGCTGTTACAGGAGAGTAACGGCAGCAGTAACAGCAGCAAAAAAGGAAAATTGTGAATGAACGAACGAATGAAAATAAGTTTTCTTTTCGTTTTTTTTTTTTTTTGCTGTTTTGTTTGTGCTTGTTTTTGTTGTTGAAATTGCAAAAAAACAAAAACAGCACATACATAATATGTCACAGATAATATTTTATTAAAGCTTAGAGCTTATAAATTTGAGAAAATTTAAAAAAAAAAAATGGGCAAAGTAGATATTATGGGTAGTTTGTTGGGTTGATGGTAAGTGGGTGCTTATAAAACTTTTTTGAATTTATTTTTCAACTTTTTCTGGTTTTTTTCTTTTTGTTTTTTTTTTTTTTTGAATTTTCTATTTAAATCAAAAATTCTTGAATGAAATTTCGATTTTATTTTATTTTCTTTAACAATGGGCGCCCGCGTACATAATTTTTTTTTCGTTTTTTTTTTTTTGTTTTTAAAGCAAAAAAATTCACAAACGAAAATGAATAGAAGAGGAGAAATAACGACAACTATAAATGTTAAATAAAATTATTAATGAATAGTTAAATATCTATACATATATAAAGAAGAAAACGAAAAAATACATGGAAAACTTGGAAAAACAAGTGGGCGACAAAATAGTAGTAGTTATTATAGTAGTAACAGTAGTAGTAAAATAATAATGATAATGATAACAATAATAATCATAATAATGTATAAAAAAATGTTACTTAGCGATAAATATTGAATGAATTTGAAAATAAATAGAAAAAAATTAAAAATGATAAAAAAAATACATCCAGAATATACTTTAAAAGCTCTTTAATATTTTATAAAATAATAAATTAAAAATATAAAAAAGAAAAAAAGGAAAAAATAAACGAAATTCAGTTATTTATTAAGAATTTATTTTTGTTAGAAAAAAAAAAAAAAAAAAAAAACAACATTTCTAAAGAAACAAAACGAAATAACAAAAAGTAAGAAAAAAACATTAAGCATTAAGGTAGAACTCTACCCGTGTACTACATCCCAACAACCAAAAACGTAAAAATATTTTTCGTTGCCTTTATCATTATAATACTGACAAAAGGCTGACATATAAACGAAATGAAAATCCTGTGCTTATGATGCCAACCAACCAACCAACCAACCAACCAACAAACCAACCTTTAAATATAAGAAAATAAACAAAA
Organism: Ptychoptera contaminata; assembly: GCA_963942525.1. Taxonomy (NCBI): domain Eukaryota; kingdom Metazoa; phylum Arthropoda; class Insecta; order Diptera; family Ptychopteridae; genus Ptychoptera; species Ptychoptera contaminata. The sequence continues at coordinate 480,230 of OZ012640.1, forward strand.
AATAAAAAGAAAAATCGTACCATTTACCATCACCATCAGCAACACCACCATCAGCAACAGCAGCAACAACGTTAAAATGTAAAAAAACAAAAAACCCTTTTACTTAACTAGGCGGAGGCGCACAAGAATGTTGTTACAATGAAAATCACAAGAATTCTATATGTACACTTGTCTTCTTTGCATAAAAACTTTTCACCAAACTCCACCAAAATAAAAAAATCATGTAAAAACCAAGAAACAAATAGAAAGTCCGACCCCACAAACATTTAGCATCCCAACATCAAACCAAAACCATAACAAATATGCACACAGACGAGCGCGCAAAAAACTAATTTATTTTCACAAAACAAAAAACTTACAAAAAAAAAATAAAATAAAATAAAATAAAAACGAAAGAATGAAATATATTTATGCGTAGGCGTATAGAAAAATTCATATTGTTGAATTGGAATGAGAATTTGATGATGTAACTTATTTAACCCGATCAGTAGAAAGAAAATTACCCATTTATTTACCCCACTATTTAACCATATGTATACATATATATTTATTTTCTTTTCTTTTCTTTTTTTTTTTCAACTACAATTCCAACAGTAAAAAGCAATAAATTTTTCTTTGTTAAAAAAAAAAAAAAAAAAAGAAAACAAAAACGTGTCTCTCTCTCTCTCTATATATGTTGCCACTTCAATTACTAAAAATATTTTTGCAGTTAAATCGTCAATCACACAATCAATCAATTAATCAGCGAGCAGAAAACCAGCCAATTAATATAAACAATTAAATACAGAAAATCATTAAAGCGTCATGAAAAAAACAAAATAAAAATAAATGAAAAACAGAAAAAAAACTTAATAGCGAGGTAAACAAGCAGACAGACCCAATCAATTATTATTTTCCAGGTAAATTAAAAAAGACCATTTTGACCAGAATGTTTTTGTATTTTTTATAATTAAAATAAATGCAAAACATGTAAATGTATTAATTTAGCAGAAGTAGATTTTTATCAGACCATCATCAACCACCGTCATCACTGCAAAATTTAACAATTTTGTCGCATAGTAATAATTTGAACATTTTATCTTATTTATTTTTAAAAAATCTACCTGCTGCTGCTTTTGTTTTTTTATCTATCTGTTGTTTGAATTATTTTACAAAAAATAAATCAGATAATATGATTGATAACACAAAGTTCTTTCTTTTTGTTTTCATATTTTTAAATGGCAAATTTCTATTAATCATATCAGATTTTTTGCAGGTTTTATTTTCCCATAATTGATTAATTACATAATTATGAAATAATTAGCAGGTACGAGATATAGTCGAAACATCGGAAAAAACAAACAAAATCTAATAATATTTGTATTAAGATTGTAGTAACTGGGACCACATGAGCCCACACAAAAATATTACTTTTATTAATTTCTATTAATTAAATAATTCGCTAGTCTGTAATTACCTGTAAGTAATTAAATAAGTAAGTGACGATAATATTGACAATGACAATGATGACAAAGCAATAAGAGAACAGCCAGTTTCCTTTTGTATAAATTTTCCACCATCTCTGGGTGGTTACTCACCTATCGCATGTCTGTTATATTTTTTGTAAAAAAAATTATTAATAAAATCAAAAAAAAATAACCACCATCAACTACCATTGACACCAAAATCAACCAATCAACCAATCAACCAACCAATCAACCAACCAATCAGCCACCCACTACCATTCAACCATCAACTTCATCCTTAATTTTATATATATTTAACGATAATGTTGCTGAGAGCTTTATGCTAAGTAATAAAATGAAGAAAAAAAGGAAATTACAGAAATTTTCTTTTGTTGTGTCGCATAAATAAGCTAAGAACGATCGTGAATTTTATTTTCAACATAAAAAAAAAAAACAAACAAACAAAAAAACTTGTAGAGCTTCTAAATTCTGGTAAAAGACAAAAATCAGGAACAGCACAAACATCAGAAACAACAAAGAAAATTTGATAATTTTTCCTAAAATAAAAAAAAAAAAATGAAAATTTTTTTTTTTTTATATCAATTTAATGTTGTTATTGCAAAAATTATATAGATAATTTAAACAGTTATAAATAATGTATATATGATATACCACACAGGTGGGCAGAATGATGATGAAAATAAATATAACTCATTGCCGCCGTACATAACATACAATAATAATCAAATTGTGTTTTACCGTTTAAATTAAGAAATAAATTTTCACCTTTAATAATAATAATAATAATAATAATAGCTAATAGCTATAATCAATAGTACACCTGCTTCCAATACACCTGTATTATTAATATTATTATTATATAATTTGCCCACACATTAAGTATTATATTATTTAATATTTTTTTGATAAATAAATGTACATTTATATATCGTTACAACGTTAAATTAATTATATTTTAGAAAATACAATGACAGGTGAATTACAAATAAGTTTTCTTCTTCTTCTTCTTCTTCTTCTTCTTTTACATTTTGTTATCAAAGAAAAATCAATTAATTAATTTATTTCTCAACAATCCACCCAGCATATACCATCGTTATCAATAGATAATTATTTTATCAAACCAAAACCGTATTACATTACAGATATATTATTAATTTAAAAGTTCAAAGCGATATTATGATTAAAAATATGATTTATTGAAATATTGTTGTTAATTTTATTAAATATAAACTAATTAAATAAGCATCAAGAACAATATGAATATCAAAAATAATAAAATTAATAACAAAAAAAAAAAAAAAAACGTTTCTTTTTATTCTACATTAATATGTCTTTATTGCGAAAAATAATTCAAATATACATCCTGTTGCTTCCTGCTGTTTCCTGCCTGCCTGCCTGCCTACCTGCCTGCCTGCCTACCTGCCTGCCTGCCTGCCTGCCTGCCTGCCTATCTACCTGCCTTTTCACAATCAACAAGCAAACAAATAAACAAAAAAAAAATGAAAAATAGAAACGTTTCAATGATTTAATTATATCAATTCTGTAAGACGATTTGTCAAATGTAACTGTGTATAGTCAATTATTGATAGAAAACAAAAAGAAGCTTACCCTTACCCTACGCGATGTAGCGGTAGCAAAAGATACAGTAAATAAAAAAAAAAAAAAAAAAAAAAAAAACAGCCAAAATACGTGAGCGTTTTTTTTTACTTAACTTTCTGGTAATTTATTTATGTTTTTCTTTCATTTTATACATATTATTCTAAGAAATACTAAGTTGTATTTAACAATATAACAATATATACAAAGAATAGGCACGTTTATTTACAGTTATATATTAACAATAAAATAAATACAATGCTAATATGGGCAAACAAACATCGTTCGACATATACGTGCGCGATGCTCACGAAAAACAATTTTTCATTAAGAAATTAATTAATTAAAAAACAAAAAAAAAAAAAAAAATTAATTAACTTGTATAGGATGATGGATGATTAAAGCGAGTGATAAATGAAGAAAATAAAAATGAAAAGCTTTTTAAATAGAATTATTAATAATGATTTTGTATGATTATTTAAATGATTGGTAATAGATAGTAGTGGGCTAATGGATTGATTTTATTTGATTTGTAGATTGAATGTGTAGTTTTACTGAGTAGAGTCACTCAAATAGTCAGTCAGTAGATAACTATGGTTAATTGAAATGAAAATATTTAAATTGAATTCACAATGTTATTTAGATTAATAATGTATTTATACATTTGATAATAGAAAAAGAAAAACTGTATAAATTTTAGGTAATGTAGGTGGTATAGAAAAGCTTTTAATTTTAATACCTTTCACCTTAATGGTTACTTTCATTATAAATCGGATAAATACACATAATGTAATATCTATTTTTATTTTTATGTATTTTATGGCTTAAATCAAAACAAAAAACAACACAAATTTTTGAAATGAAAAACATAAATAGAAAAATTAAGTATAAGAAGGTTTTTCGTGAAAAACAAAGTAACAACAAACAGAGAAAAACATTTCTCAATGATAATCTAAATCCTAAATCAATGATAGAATTTATAAAGATAGTGTGATAGAATGAGTAAACAGTGGGGCGAATGTTATCATTAAAAAACATAAAAACACCCACATAAGAAAATGTTTTACTTTTCATCACTAAAGTATAAAACATGAAATAAAAACAGAAATAACCACTTGTGTGGGTGATGAGTGGATGAGTGGATGAGTGGGTGAGTGGGTGAACGATAGAATGATTTTCTGGTTTGGTTTGTTTGTTTGGTTGGTTGGTTGACTGGTTGGTTAAGTGTTTTGTTTTCCTGGACCTGATGATATGCCATAGATTTCTGTGTTTTTCTTTTACATTTTCATTTTCATTGTTTTTTTTTTTCTTCTTATTTTTAGCACACAATGGTTTTTCTTTCAACAACAGCAGCAACAAACATGAACAAACAAAAAACATCATGAAACGTATTTTCTTTTTTTTTTTTTTGTCATTCTTTACTTTATTTGGTTTCTTATTGTGCCTGACACGCAGTAAAATTCATTATTCAACAGTTGGATAAAAGAGAAAAGAAAAAAACGCGAAAGAAAATAAAAATAACAAAAGAAACGAATGTTAAATAAATACCACAAGAGCCAACCGTCAGCAACAATGTTCCAAAAAAAAAAAAGAAAATAATAATAAAAGTCAATTAGTTGATGTTAAAATGAAAAAAAAAAAAAAAAATAACAAAATTAATAACAAGGATGAGCGTGGGGTGGTGTTTAGCTGAATAAAGAAGAAAAACATAAACATTGCAGAAAATAAGCTTAAAGCTTAAATATATTATAGTGATAATAACAAAAAAAATACCAATTAGCCAACCAATCTTTAATTAAATGATAAAGAAAAACCCGTAATTTTCAATTATAAATTTAACAGAAATAATTCACCTTGACCTCTCCCAAACGAATTCAAAGAACTTTAATCACTTCAGTTTGTATAAATTAAAAAATAAAAATTTTAGAACAATTTAATCAAACAGTATCAGTTTGCTACATCAGTAACAGTACCAAACCATCATCATTAGCGAAAAACAAAATACTCTGTAATATAAAATTAATTTCGAAAATATTTAATACAAATAATTATAAATAAAATATTGTGCCGCCCACGATTTATGTCATTATAAAGTTAAAACCCTTCAAAACTTTTATGTTTAGCTAAAGCTACTGTCTCGTTTAACATAAAAAAATTCTATCCTGATTGATAGAGATCTATTTGAGTGACTTGATAAAATGGGCCACGATATTAATAATAATAATGATGATGATGTGGGGGCGGTGGTGGTGTTGTTTATCTGCTTATTATTAAATAACCTTTTTCATAAAAGGTAATTCCTTCTTTTTCTCATTTTTTCTCTTTTTTTTTGTTTGTTTGTTTAAATTCATTTATTTTGGTATTTACAGATTACATATCGGAACAAAAATACAATAATAATGAAGCTTTAATTTTTCAGAACGTTGAATTTACTTCTGTTTTTCATTTTTTTTTTTTTGCGCAAATAATTCTTCCTTTTCAATCGATATCAATTATATTTTTGATTTTGACAGTTAATTATAAGTTATTATCTTTAAACAGTTAATTAAATTCTAAAAAAAAAACAAAAAAAAAACATTTTAAATTGGAACGCATGGTGTAGCCAGCCTAAGTGGGGTTACAAAAAAACAAACAAACAACAACAACAACAACAATGATAAAAGCTTAAGCAACAACAAGGTGGAAAATAAATTTTACAAAATAAATATTTTTCTACCTTTGATTATTTATATTGTTATATTGTGTTTTACGATCAAAAAATATATTATTACTGATTGATTTTATTGGGTGGAGTTTTTCATTCATTTGGTCACAATTATTATGACCTTGTGAATAACAAGAATATCTAGTATCCATTTGGACATCTGTCCACCTGTCCACCTGTCCACCTGTCATACAATAAACAATTAGGTGAAAAAAGTAAAACTATTGTTAAATTGAATTTTCTTCGGGGAATGTATCTTTGAATTTTTGCAAAAGTTTTATTAGATTTTTTTTTGTTTTTTTGCAGTTTTTAATTTATTTAAATTATCTGTTTTTTTCTTTTTTTTATTTCTACGCAAGCAAACAGCACCAGCAGCAGGCAGAGTATGTTTATTGCCTTTTACCTTGTCATTTTTTTGTGCTATTTTCTTCTTTTTTTTTTCTATTTTTCTTTTATTCTAATGCGCATGACTGTGAAAATTCAGTAAATTTTCTTCTATTTTTTTTAATTTTTTTTTTTTTTTATTCCTACACAAATTGGATGCTGGAAGATACTGGTTGGTGCTATACTGCTATCGACGGTTGTTTCTACAATTTTATATTATCAAGGCGCAGCACAATTATTATTAATAAAAAAAAAAAAAAAACAAACAAGAAGAAGAAAAATAAACGAAAAACACGGAAAAACACGGAAAATTTTTTTTTTTTTTTTATATTTATTCATCTCATTCTTTGCTGTTTTCGTTTTTTTATTTTTTCTTCCTTTTATTTTGACTTTTTCTGTTTTGTTTTTTGTTTTTTTTTTTTTTTTTTTTTTTTGATAACAAACCAAAAAGAAAATCAAAATTTTCTTGTGAAATTTTTCAATGTTTTTTTTTTTTTTTTTTTTTGTTTTGCAAATTATGCTGATTGCTAATGTTGCTTAATGTTACTACTTGGTTCGGCTAATGCTGTTATTATTATTTATTTAAATTTTAATTATTATTATTATTATTAATGTTAATATTGTGCGAATAAAATCGCGTAAAATCACATAAAAATCATTATTTTGTCACTTATTAATGCAGTAATAATAACGTTATGAGATGGAAAAAAAAAAAGGAAAAACTAATTAGTTTTTCTTAATAATAAAAGTGTCATCATTTGTTTCTCAATTCAATATTTAATTGGTGGCACTTTTTAATGTGAAAATAATAAAATTTATATATATATTATGAAAAAACTTCTGGTGCTAAGTGTTGTGTAAGCAAAATCATTGCAAAACCGCCAAAAAACAAGAAAAAAAAATTCTATGTTTCTGTCTCACTGTCTGTCTTACTTCGTGTGTGTGTGTGTGTGTTTATATAGATATGTGCGCTTATTTCTCATAATTTTTAAAACAAAATCAAGGATAAACCAAAATAAAAACAAAAACTGTCACATCGTATCCTAGTCACAGAAAACAGCCCTCTGAATAGCAACAATAAATGTGCCAATTGTAAAAAAAAATAAATAAAAAACAACATTCAATTCTTCGATTGAAGTAAAAACGGTGATTAACGGATAAATAACGGATCGATCACAAGGATAGAAAAGAAAATATTGTCGAAAAATTATTATGTGTCCTAGAAATTATATTGTGTCCTAGAGAAAATAGGACAGAGAAAACTAAAAATCAGCACATTGGGCGTAGTCATCTGAGGTCTTAAATGTACACAAAAGTAACAGTAAAGCCAATTAAACATAAAAATAAATAAATAAAAATTAGAAACGAAAATCCTTGGAAATTTAATTGGAACAATACCTAAACAACCTAAATTCGTTACAAAAATGTTGTGATATTAAAAGAATAAGAATAAGAAAAACGATAAACTGAAAGGAAAAAATTGAAAGACGGATTCAAAGCATAAAAATTTACAAAGAAAATTTATGGTTCATATAGAGGCAAACTAAAAAAAACTAGGACGACATGTCATGGGAGAGTATAGCTTCACGTGATCTTTTAAGGCAAGAAATATTTTATCGTAATTTTTTTGTGTGTCTTAAAATATTTTCAAAAAAATAAATAAAAGTATTTGTGCAATTATTTATGGAATAATTAATTAGATAAATTGTGAATGGGTGAATGGGTGAATGGGTGAATGGGTTGTCTGGTGATTTGTTTAATGCTACTTTGTTGACATTTTTTTACATTTACATTTACATTACATTTTTTATTCCGATTATTACAATGTATAGTGTGCCATTCAGTCATAAATTATCAGCGACACGATTACTAGCATCACCAGATGGTTCGCGACATCCTCTGGATAAAGTAACAGGTAGGTGGGTGGATGGTGATACCAGATATTTGTTTATTTTTTTTATCTTTTTTGTTTAAAAAAATTATATTTTCTAATGAAAAATGTGAAATAATTTTTTATCAAAAAAAAAAAAATAAATTAAAGATATTTATCACCTGGACGACAGTTATTCGCGATTGGCTGGATATGGATCGAGTCCTGATGCAACAACATCGATGTGGGTGCGACGTGATTTTACTAGATCACGACATTCAATATTAGACTGTCTCTTCTCATGCCAGAAGAGTATTAAACAATATTTAGCTAGGCGAAAAATTGAACGGGGACTCCGTTTATATGAGCAACATCATCAAAATGCGGCCGTGCGGACATGGCGTAGCGCATTAAAGTCGACAAGCAAACGAGAAGATCGATTTCGATTGTTAGGTTACTTGTATCAGGCGCATATGGATTGGGGTAAATATCGTGAGAGTCTGGAGTATGGCCACCGTCAGTTGGGCATCTCAGAGGAATTAGATTCGCCTAATATGCGGGCAGAATCGTATTTAAATTTAGCTAGAGCTCATGAAAGACTTGGTGGTCTTGAACGAGCATTGAGTTATGCAAGGCATTCATTGTATAATGAATGTGGTACACAATGTCGGACTGGAGGTTTAGTTCATTTAACTGTTGCCAGGGTTTACTTAGAGATGGGTGGTTTCACGCGAGCCTTAGAGGGATTACAGGGTGCACATAAAATAGCATCGGCTATTGGTGATTCTTCGTTGGAATTACAAGTGTATGTTGCTTTATCGGAGCTATTTGGGAGATTACAAGACGTAGAGAAGGGTGCGCGGTATGCAGCCAAGGCTTATGATTTATCGCGATCACTACAGGCAAGTCAATGTGTTTATAAATAATTTATTTTAATTTTTTCTTTTTGCTTTAATAATTATTTAGTTGGGAGACCTTAATTCATCACATCATCGTGCTGCCTTACTTAGAATGGCGTCTGCATTGAGAAAACAGGGAGAACTAGGGGACGCTCACGATTACTGCACGGTAAGGTGGCAAAAAACCAAAAAAAAAATATTCATAGAAAATTAAAAACAAAAAAAAACTATATTTGTTGTCTATTTCAGGAAGCAACTCGTCTTGCATTGATTTCCAAGGATCAGGCGACTTATACCCGAAGCATACGAATAATGGGAGATATTTACAGAAAAAAAATGGATATTGATGTAAATGGGTGAAATTTATTTCACCAAAAGCTTTCAGTAATTAAAAACGAATGATTTTTTTCAGCGAGCATTTCGTCAATACGAACAAGCAATGGGCACGGCAGCTGCACTAGGTGATCGAATGGCTCAAATGGAAGCAATGGACGGTGCGGCGCGATGCCTTGAAGCGCTACGTTTACAACAGAAAATATGCAATTGTCGTCCACTAGAATTCAATACGCGTCTACTAGAGGTTGCGAGTTCCGTTGGTGCCAAGGTTTGCTGAAGAATTTCCGAAATTTATTTTTTTTTTTAAATCTATAAATTTATATTTTTTCACAAAGTTTCTTGTACGGAAAATCCGCAATCGTCTCGCATTAATTTACCGGGCATTAGGCGATGAAGAACAATATAAAACACATTCACGTTTGGCCGTGCAAGCAGAAACTGCACTAGGTTTACACTGTGGCGCATGTGATGAAACATATGGCATTGAAATCGATTCATTGGAGGCATTACCTTGTGCCCATATATTACATGCAAGGTTTGTAACAAAAAATATTTTTTTTATTTTGTCATTTTTATTTAATTCTTTAATTCTCTTTGCATCTATAGATGTGCCCATGATTTACTACGACGTCGCGATAAAAATTCATCACGTGCATGTCCCGCATGCAATAAAATTCTTAGTTCACGTATGCATTTATGTGGTGATACACCGGCGGCTGTGGTGGGTACAAATGGGACAAACACTTTAGGAACTATTATAAATAATGGTAATAATGGTGCGATTATAATACCGGGACTAATTGAACCGAATATATTATCATCGACGACAAGTATTATTCAACAACAACAGCAGCAACAGCAGCATGCAGGTAGCCCTAGACCATTATATCGTAGTAATTTATCATTGGCGTCATTAAGTTTAAGAGCATCTAGTTTAACCATTGATAGTGATTGTCATGCAACGTCATCCGTTTGAGATAAAATTTTTAGTTAAATTAAAAAAAAAAAAAAAAAACTACTAATCCCTCATAGAAAATTTAAAAAGAAAAATCCACAAATCAAACACATTACCTATAAACCCAAGAATTAAATATATTTTTGCTAAAATTTAATTAGAAATTCCACTACAAAAAATCGTTCAGAACTACTGATAAAATAAAGATTTTAAAGATCTTGTTTAAAAAAAAAAAAAAAAAAACCAACCGCGGAAAATATAAAGAAATGTGCCTATATAATAAGAATGTCAGTACAAAGTATATACGTACAGTGTGTGCTTACCGTGATAAAGACAGAAGTAAAAAAAAAAACAAACAAAACAAAACAAATTAACAAAACCGCCGATTATATTTGAAAAGAAAAAGAAAATTAAAAAAAATAACAAAGAAAACATCAAAAAAAAAAATAAATAAAATTTGCCAACATTTTAATTCATCACTTTTAATCCAAATCCAAATCCAAATCATCTAACAACTGCAAAATTTTCTTTTTCTGCCATTTCAAACCTTAATAACTCTTCCATAGAAAGCAAAAAAAAAAAAAAAAAAAAAAGAAAAAGAAAGAAAAACACTTTTGTGCTTACACACTGTGATTAATTAATTAAATAAATTAATTTAATTAATTAATTAAATTAAATAAAACTAAATAAATCAAAAATAAATACCAATATATATATATATTTGTCAATCATTAATTAATTAATTAATTAAATTTATCCTAAATATATAAATAAATAATAATTAATGTTAAAATAAAAAATAAATAAAAGCAAAAAAAAAAAAAAAATAAATAAAGATAATCAATTGTAATTAATTAATTAATTAATTAATAAAATTTAATTAGTTAAATTAATTATAATAAAATAACAAAAATTAAAAGAAATATTTTAATTAGTTAATACATACATACATACATATATATATATATATATATTTATTTTTTGTCTTTTCTTCTAAAAATAAATAAAAATTATAATTAATATTAATTAAAATATTTTAAAAAAAAAAAATTAATTAATTAAATGTGTGACTGTGTGTGTGTGTGTGTATGTATGTCTGTGTCTGTGTACATGTATTCATAAAATTGTACGTATATTGTGTATCGTCTGTATGTGAAAAAAAAAGAAAAATAATAAATCAAAATTATAATTAACACTTATAGTCATCAACTGGTGTTTATTTATTTTTATCGATTGTCACTTGACCGACAGACTATTTTGCAATAGATAATTTTAATTAATTAATTATTTTATAAAAAAAAAAAAAAAATCAATTGTTTAATTAATTAAATTAATACAGACGGTAATACCTATCTTTTGATGCAATTAAAAAAAAAAAAAAAAAAAAAAAACAAAAAATTTCTTATTTTTCACTTAACATAAACATAAATTATCTTTCGTTTAATTCGTTAAAATAATTACAATATAAATTTCATTTTTTCACTAATAAATTTTCTATAAATTCAATAAAGAATATAATCTTTAGCTTGTAACAGGTGATATCGACAGATAGAGAATATATACCTGTATTAAATTTAAATTAATTTTTTTTTTGTATATAATATAATGTTGATATAGTTTTGATTGATTGATTTGCATTGATTATCACCAGTTATTATTATCAAATTTAATAAAATTAAGAAATGTTATTTTAAATATTTTTTTTTTTTTATTTTATTAATTATTCAAATTAATTTTCATAAGAAAATTGCACAACAAAAAAAAAACGCACATTTAATAAAATTAATTAAGAAAAATTTTAACTTATTCAAAAAAAAAAAATTAATGAATGTTTTAATTAAAAAAAAGGGAAAAAAATTTTTAAAGTCTTATTATTATTATTGAATTATGGATGAAAATAATTATAGACTTAGTACCTCCTTCACTTGTCGTAAATATTCCTTTTGATTTTCAATTATTTTTTGCACAATTTTATAAATTTATTTATCTTTTATTTTAACTCATTTTCAAATATTTAATTGCGAAAATTAATTCGTTTAACATCACTAAATAATGGTATTTTTCCACTATTTTCCATTAATTTATTAATTAATGAATTTATGTGAGAAATATTTAATTTTTCAATATTTGCGAACATTAGAAAATAAATAATGTATCTAATCTAATTTTTGCATTATATTTTCTTCTTCTTAATAATTAATTAGTTTTCGCAACAAAAAAAAAAAAAAAAAAAAACAATACATAATTAACACATAATCTACGGGTCTTTTGTTTGCCGCTTGTGCTGTGACGACGAGCTGTTTTGCTAGAAACTCATACAACATGAAAATGTAAAAGTTCAATATCTTTTATATTAAAGTGAATTTAAAAAATAATAAAATCACGATTAAAATCAGTTCTAGTTGCTCCGTCGTTTACCATTAGTCGACAAATCGACTAGGTACTAGTAGCCGCCCATAGATTATGTGTTAATAATTAATTATTTTTCGGAAAATATAGAGAAAAAATTGATTAATTTTTATTTAGAAAAAACCAATAAAATAATAATTTAATAAATGAAAAGAAAAAAAAAAAAAAAAAAAAAAATTTATATTTATAATAATAAAATAGTTAACATTTATAATTAATTAATTAATTAAGAAAATTATAATAAATAAAATTAATAAAGAAAATTAAATGTGAAAAATAAAAACAATTCATCATATATGTAATGTATTTACTTATGCACTGTGATATATGAGTGTTAAAAAAAAAAAAAAAAACCAAATTAATTAACTAATTAATAAATACAGTCAATTCTCATTTTATGCGGTAAATATATTCTGTAGCAAAACGCATTTACAACTAATGAATAGGTAATATGATGTTCTACGTTTCGAAAATGCATAAATTCATAAAAATAGCCAAAAAAATGTTTTTTTTTTAAAGACATAATAAAGTTGAAAAATTAAATTAAATTATTAAATTTAAATTCGTTTTATTAACTATATAAAAATATAATTTACCAACGAAAGAATACATTACAAGATATTTCACAGATAAATTAGACTCGCTAAAGCATCGTCGGGACGTAGCGGACCTCACGATTTTTTATAAATATAGTTACGGGCATTGTTCGAAAGAGGTCTCCGAAATAATGCCTTCGCGCGAAAAACGGCTACGGGAAACAAGGGCTGGTACTACCACCCACGGTCGAGCGGTAACTCTAAGTACGGTAAGAACATCGAAGTTCCAAAACGATTTCTTTACTCGTACAGCAAAGAAATGGAACGCCTTACCAGCGTGTGCGTTCCCAAACCAATTTAATATCCAATCCTTTAAAACCAATGTCCACAAATATCTTACATCCCATCCTATAAATTGACATGGTAGCTCAAAGCTATTCACAGGTCGACTTCACGTCGTAATTCCTAAACATGTCAATTTCTTTATAAAAAAAAAAAAAAAATCAAAAAAAAAAAAACAAATAAATTACAACAAACAGATAAGAATTAATAATTTTAATTAAAAGATAAATTAATTAAATAAAAAATTATTTTCAAATAAAATCAACCAACAAAATTGACTAAAAATTACCGCAAAAAATTCCTCTAAACACCACTAAATTCATTTAAAAATCATCTCTATAGCAATACGATGCGAAAAACTTCTACATAATTAAACTGAACATAATTTAGACAATTTTAAATTCAAATTTAATTAAGATTTAAATAAATAAAAAATACATATATGCAAATTAATTAATAAATAAATAAATAAATAAAAAAAAAAATTTAAAGAAAAATAATGAGAAAATTTATGCAATAAAAATTGTTTTTTTTTTTTTCGCTATTTAATGTTTAAAAAATAATGCCAAAAAAAAATTAAAAAACCAATAAATGCAAAATAAAAAAAAAAAAATAAAGTGAATATTAATTAAATTAATTAAATAAATAAAGAAAAAAAAAAAAAATAATCAAAATGTAAATTCATCAAACGAAACGTAATCAATCAATCAATCAATCAATCAATCAAAAAAAAAAAAACCTACATTCCAAATACCCAAAAAATTGAATTATAAAAGAAAAATAAAAAAAAAAAAAAAAGAAAGAAAAATTAATAATATCAATTTGTTTGTTTTCCTTGATTTGTTTTCTTATTTCTTATTTCTTATTTCTTATTTTTATTATTATTAATGATAAGAAAAATGTGAATGAACTGTATTATCAGGGACGCTCTGTTAAAAATAGAAAAGTGAAAACAAAATAGACTGCTGTTGCTGCTGTTCCAGCTGATATTAATGAAATTTTATTTTTTTATTTCATCTTTAAAAGTAATCAAGCAACAATATGCAAAATTATATTATTTCAATTTGATCCAGTCAGTTTATCAATTAAATACATAATTTTTTATATTTTTTCTATATATTCTATATATTTATAAATCTTAAATAATTAAAGACACACTTAAAAATCACAACATTAAACATATAATTTGCATAAAACAAATTTACTAACCTTAAGAATATTTTATTTAAAATTTATTATTATTATTTTTGCAATTTAAAGACGTCTTTCTTTTTTGTGTGCAAAAATTCACACATTTAAACACAGGACACACAATACACCACGATAGTTAGTAGAATATAACACATTAATTTTATTATTATCGGTTTTGATTTTCTCTTATTCACCATTTTTATGTTTTATTTATTTTTTTCTCCATTTAAAGATAAATATTTATTTATTTTAATTAAATATTGATATATAGAAAATGTCTATAACACTTTAATACAAATAATAAATATTATAAATATTAAGCAAATATAATAATAAACACATAAATAAAGTGAATGTATAGACCGACGGCAACGATGATGACGGCAATACGATACAGCAATACGATAACATAAACACGCTATATAAGACACCGACCGGGTGTATAAATATTTTATTAATTTTATAGAAGGGATAAAATGTATTATTAATTAATAAATCTATAGTCGCAGCTGTTTATTGTACATATTTCGTTAGTTGTTTTCTTTTCTTTTCTTTTCTTTTTTATTTGGTATAATTTAGCAGTAACAACAACAGTAACCACTAAGCGCAAGTATTTAATTTGCAATGAAATGGCAATAAAAGAAACGATAAAAAATAAATCACAAAAGTGAAAAATAAATGTAAACAAAACAATTTATGAAATATAATATAAACGAATAGATGGATAGATGAATGGATGCGTAGGATGCGTAAGATGCGTAAGATGGATAGTATAGAAGGATGAATAGAAACGTAGAAAAATTACTTTATTCTTATATTTTTCACTTTAATACAGTAATTATGAAAAACTATTTTAATTTTTAGCTACCAAAAAATGAATAAAATTAAAAAGAATAATAATTTTTGTATTTATTTAGGAAAATCTTTATTAAATTATTTTCTATTTTTTTTTTCCAGGGGTTTTCAATAATAATAATAATAATAACAAGAGTACGACAACAGCACGTTCTTTGTTTTCTTACCCGTTTATGCGTTTTTCGTGTATTTTTTTTTTTTTTGTACACATTTGCGCAGCAAAATAACCAATCAGCAGGACTTCTATATATATATAGAAATATTTATCCTTAAAGAAAAGAAACCTTTTATTGTTGTTGAGTTTCTCATGAAAAAAAAAACGAAAAAAATAAAAGAAAAGAAAAAATTCATAAACCTAAACAAAACAAAACGAAACGAAACGCAGATGCGACTAAATATAATTTTCATTATTTCTAAAGAAAGGCAAAACAAAATACCCTAAATATCCCTTATGGGATATATAGCTAATATATATGTATACTGCCAGTTTGCATTTACTACTTTACTTTGATTTTTATTTTATTTTATTTTGCTTTCAAAAATATTATTATTATTTAAATTAATTAATTTTGCATAAAGAAATACAAAACCGGATGCCTTGAATAAATAAACAATAAGTAAAGAATTTTAATTAAATTGTGAAAAATAATTATTTTTATTTCATAAACGTGTTAAAAACAAAAAAAAAAAAAAAAACAACAACACAATGAATCGATTGGTTTTCTTCTCAATTACAGTCAAATTTCGTATAATGTGGTATTTTTAAAACACGATTTCTATATAATAGAAAGTGAAAATTAGAACTGTTTTCTTATAAAGGCGACGGGAATCTTCTTATAACACGTTTTTGTAGAAGAACTTTTTCAATAACATAAATGACATGGAAAATTTCTCTATGAGAAACATTTTTACGATATTTTGAATTTATATATTTTAAGAATTGTAGAACAATTAAAGATCAGATAGAATGATGCAGATTTTCTACAGTATTCAAGCGGAAAATAAAATTAAATAGAAAAATTTATCTTTAAAGTAATGTTGGCTGTATTTTTGGCGTGCGAATAAAATAATTATTTATTTATTTCTATGTTTCCATACAATACGATACGTGTTTATTAAATCTAACTTGAGTTCTTACACGTTTTCCATATAACGTAAAATTGATTTTCATATAACGTGAGTAAGTATAAAGTAAATATGATTTGTCTTATCTATGTATTTCTCATAATGTGATCTTCATAAAATGCATTGAGTTTCTTATTACACACGATGGAAACCGTATAACACGGTATACACCAATCGTGTTTTATAGAGAATTATTTTATGGAGTTTTATAGAGATTTTTCATTGCAATAAAATATTCATACGCATCTTATACTAAATAATAATAATAATAAGAATCAAAAATTTTCTAGAGAATTATAATTTCTAAGAATTTATTTCATTTTTCTTTTCTTTTTTTTTTACACATAATATGCACACATTAGTTTTTATTTACATTTCTCAAAAATATCTTATACAGCATCAGTTTTTATCCTTTCTTTTCTTTTTTTTTATCGTTTATGCTATATATATACTTCGCGTTAGAGTTTTATGTTTCCGTTTCAATTTCAATTATTATTTGTAGGCATTGGGATTTCTTTTTTTTTTGTCTTCTTGTAGGCGCACACTCGCGAGACTCTTATTATAATTATTATTATTATTATTATTATTATTATTATTATTATTATTATTATTATTATTATTATTTTTTGTATTTTTATTATTTTTTTCCAAAGAAAACCAAAATTCAAATAAAATAAATAGAAATGAAAGAACTGATGCGCACCAGTACGCGTACACAATTCGTATCATATTCTGTTTATTGTTTATATTTGAATAAAATAAAATAAAAAAATAAATTATAATTAATTAATTAATTAATTAAAAACCAATTAATAGTAATCGTTAAATAAATATATATATATATATATATATATATATTTCTATGGTGTTCGCGATGTTTGTGTATATTTTTAATCAGCATAATAGTTGTAATAATTTCTATTTAATTAATTTATTTAATATATTTATGTAGGCTGTGTATACTGTGTTTGCCAGACACAAACATAGCGATAGAAGAAAAGAAAAAAAAAATATGAAATATTATTCTCTGGTTTAGTTTATGTTTAGTTTAGTTGTACCTTCTCGTTTGCCCAGAATCCATTCTCTTGATGGTATTTTTTTTATTATTTTTTTCTTTTTTCTTGTCATTGAATTTGATTTCAAAACACAAAAAATTTCTTTGATTTTGATTTTCGTATTAAGTTTGCAAAAACAAAAAAAAAAAAAAAAAAATGCATAAATCAATAGAAACACAATAAAAAAAAAAAATGTTTTTTTAAAAATTTATGGAAAGTTGTGCTTTTGTTGTGCTTTTGTTGTGCGTTTTGTGTGTGAATAAATTTGTGGATTGATTCAATTGTGTTTAATTAATATAATTTTGTGTTTAATTAATATAATTTTCTTGTTCATTAATTTTATTAGTAAACAAATTTTAATTGTTTTAGCAAAACAGAAGGTTTTCTTTTGTAAAATAATAATTTTTGGGGTTTTTCTTTTTTTTTTTTTTTTTTTTTTTTTTTTTTTTTTTTTTTTTTTTGTATTAAACCACACAAGTGATAACCAGCTGAAATTGAATCAGCGCATTGTATATAAGTTGAAAAAATAAAAAAAAAAAAAAACAAAAAATTGACAAACAAAAGATAACAAAAAGAAGAAGCATAAAGCATATGTTGATGAAATTGAAAACATAAAAAAAATCAAAGAAGAAGAAGAAGAAGAAACTGAAAACACACATTTTCTATATCAATATTAAAATGCCGACAAAGTAAGCAAAACAACCAACAAGCAGGCAGGCAGGCAGGAAGACAGGCATTCAGGCATTCATCAGCCATGCAAACAAAATAAAATCATAAGAAATTAAGTAAATAATAAAAAAAAAATCTCTTCTTCATTAAACAGTTCTTAGTGATGAGCTTCTTAGTGAGAATTTCTTAGTGTCACTGTTAGCTTTTTTTTTTTTTTTTAATTATTTATTTAATTTTTTTATTTTCTGGTTTTTTTTGGAATAAAATTTTTTTTTTGCATCAAATCGAAATTCTACGGCCGCTACTATAACTCTACTATCTATCATTGAAAAATTATAAATTCTCTTCTTTTTATTTATTTATTTATTTATTTTTTTTTTTTTTCTTTTTTTACAATACCTGGATACACTTTTCACCTGCTCGTTTATTTACTTTTAACAATTTTTTAAAAACAAAAACAAATAATTCCCTGCAGGTAATTAATCATCAGGTAACAGTTTAAATGTAGTTAAAAAAAAAAAAAAAAGTTAAAGTTAAAAAGGCAAAAAAAATAATAAATAAATAAATAAAGTGAATTTAGTCGTAAGAAAAAAAAAAAAAAAAAATGTGAGAACAAAAAACAAAACAAAGTGAATAGATAAATAAATAAATAAAAAACACACAAAATACACAGTGAGTTTTATGTAATAAAATAAATCTGTGCCCATTGCCGTCCTTATATTAAAAACAAAACGCATTAAAATAGAACAAACAAACCAACAAGTCATCAAAAATGTCTTGTGTTAATTTTATAATATTAAAGGTAATAGAAGAAGAAGAAGAAGAATAATAATTGTTAAATTAATTTAAAAAAAAATAATAATTTTCAGGTGAATGGTATCGATGTTAGTAGTTTTTCACAAGAGGATGCAATACAAGTATTTTTAACAGCACAAGAACCAATTACTGTTGAAGTTAAACGACGTCCAGAATCACCAAATTATATTTGTGATATTAATGGTGGTGATAGTAATGGTGGTGGTGTTGGTGGTTGTGCTAATATTACAACATCTATTTCAACAGGAACAACATCAACAATAATTAATAATATTCCCGGTACAACATTTGTTACTAATTTAATACCATTAATGAATGATATAACATTATCATCTGCATCATCATCAACTGTATCATCAGTTAAAACAATAACAACACCAGCAGTAGCAACAACAACAACAACAACAACAACAACAACAACAGCAACCTCATCATCATCAACATCATCATCAACAACAGAAAATACAAAATATTTTTTTAATGAAAATATAGATCAGACAACATTATTACGTACAACAAAACGTTATCATTCGATCGGTGTACAAACGGATTATCGACGTCCACCGGATTTATTTAATGATTTAATTTATGATGAATCACCAATTAGTGATCAACAAAATGTTTTCGATGAATGTATTACAAATGATATGGCACTTGAGGTAGTATTATTACAATTAGAATTATGCAATTTTAATTAATTAATTAATTAATTAAAAACAAAAAAAAAAAAAAAAAAAATAATTTTCTTGTTTTTTCTTTGCAGGAGGTAACACTACGAAAATCCGGAAGCGATGAACGTCTCGGTTTAACCGTGAGTTATTGTTCTGGTAATATAGCAGCAATACGTTCCGGCTGTAATGTTAATAATTTACAGGTAACAAGTGATCAACAACAACAACAACAGCACAGCCACCATCATCATCAACAACAGCAACAACAACAATATACCGAAGTATTTATAAGCGATATTGTGCCAAATAGTGTGGCGGCCCGTGATGGTCGTTTAAAACAAGGTGATCAAATATTACAAGTGAACGGTCACGATGTATCAAATAAAGATGAAACGGAAAAATTATTTAATGAAAATAAAAATGCTGTTACATTATTAGTTAGTCGATGTTTAACACAGGTAAATAAAATATTTTAATAATATATATATATATATATATATATATATAATTATAAATTTTATATTATTTCTTTATTATAATTAAGGATGATGATATTTATTCATATGATGATGATATTATAAATAATTATAATCATAATAATATTAATTTTAATGAAAATAATATTATAATTGATCCATTACATCATAGTAAAATAAAAGAACATTTAAATATTGTTAATCAAGAGATAACATTATTAGATAATCGTATGGAAAATTTATTATTGGGAAAATATTTTAATAGTATGATAACAACAACGACAACACCAGTAACAACAGGAATAGGAACAACAAGAACAACAACAACAGGAACAGGAACAGCAGCAGCAACAACAACAACAACAACAATAATAGGAACTAATGAATTAATAAATGAACAAGAAAATTCCTATGATAATAATATATATCGGCTTCCAATTGATAATATGATTTATTTAGATAATTCAGATAAATATTTACAATCATTAGCAGCAACAACAACAACAACAACAACAGTAGCAATTTTAACACCAACAACAACAACAGTACCGACAACAGTAACATCAACATCTATAATAACACCAGCAGTAACATCAACAAGAAAAAAACATCAACGTAATAAACAAACATTACGTATTTTATCACCACCATCAACACCATTGCAAAGGCAACAGCATCAGCAACAGCAACAACAACAGCAATCAATAAAATATTATCATCAACAGCAGCAACAACATCAACAACAACATCAACAACAAAATATAAAAATAATAAATCCAATAAATAATGTTGAACATATTTATGAAACAATACCAGAAGAGGATGATGATTTATATATTTTAAAGAAAAATAATTATTATAATTTAAATATAATTGGAGGTGTTAATGGTAGTGGCAATGGTAATTGTGGTATTATTCCTTGTACAATATCAAATGAAAAAGATGATGATGATGAACCAATTTATTGTTCACCATATAATGAAAATGATGATAATAATTTAATTTATAATAATTATGATAATAATAATGATTATAAATCACAACAATCACAACAACAATTAAATAATACACAAATGATTGTTAATTGGCTTAAATTACAACGTGTTGCAAATTTAAATAATAATCAACAACAAAATTCTAATCATTTAAATAATATAAATAATAATAATAATAATAATAATAATAATAATAATAATGTGATTATAAATAATAATTTAAATTTAAATTTAAGTAATAATTATAATAATAATAATAATAATAATAATATAAATAGTGGTAATAAAAAATTATCAATTATAAAAAAAGATAATAATAATACTATAATGATGCAACAGCAACATAATCATAATCAATTAACATTACAAATGAATTCTGATATTAATAATAAAGGTGTAAAAAGGTGCAAAAAAAAAAAAAATAATTAAAATAATAATAATTATAATAATTAAAATTAAATAATTATTTATTATTTTTAGATCTGCATTAGTGCTTTATCCATCATATACAGCAGCTGGTACTGGTACTGCAACAATTGCAAAAACTACTACAAATACAAATTGTATTAATGAATATATTGATAATAATTATTATAAACAACAGCAACAACAACAGCAACAATATAATCATAATCAATCATATAAAAAAGATAAAACAATAAATTCTTATAGTCCAAAACATAATCATATTGAATATATACCAATGACGACAGGTACAACAGGTACAACAACAGTATCATCAGTAACAACATTAACATCACAAACAATAAATAATTGTTTAACACCATCAACAATGCAAACAATAAATAATTTTGATTTTATTCAACAACAACAACAACAACAGCAGCAGCAGCAGCAACAATCATCATCATCAACAACATTACCATATATAACTGATACAATGTATACAAATGCCGCTAATTTACAACAGACAATGCAATTACAACAGAAATTATTTCGTCAGGCATTAATTAAACAAAAAACAAATAATAAAAATTTTCAAGCGCCAAGTTTAAGTCAATATCATTTTGTTAGTAGTAAACAGGTACAATATAAAAATTTATTTCTATTTAATTAATTATAATTTTTATTTATTTATTTATTTATTTATTTTAGATGAATTCAGCAACAAATAATTTATTAATAAATAATGAGCAAGAATTTTTACAACATCAATTGATGCATCAACAGCAACAACCACATTATTATAATTCATCACAACAGCATCAACAGCATTCAACTCAACATCAGCAACAGCATCCATCTCAGCAGCAGCAGCAACAACAACAACAACAGCAGCAGCAGCAGCAACAACAACAACAGTCACAACAACATACAATGGAATGGAAAGTTAAACGTCGTCCGGATGGTACACGTTATATTGTTAGACGTCCAATTAAAAATCGTAATTTATTACGTAATCGTGCAATAAAAATTTATGAAGAACGTCGTCACGCAAATGAATTAACAACAGAAGATGATACAATTAGTGAAATAAAATTAGGACGTTATTGGACAAAAGATGAACGAAAAAAACATTTAGAAAAACAACGTGAACGTAATTTACAGCGACAACGTAAGAATATTTTCATCTTTCGTTTGTTTTTCTTCCTTTTTTTTTTTTGTTATACTTAATTGATGTTTTTTTGTTTTTATTTTAGCAATAATAAGTGGACCGCAAACATTACCAAATATGACAACAATAAATAATTTATGTTTAACTAGTGGCAATGGTAATGCTAATAATGTTAGTGGTGTCAATGAAAATTTAACAGAATTAACATGTTGTGTGTCGACAATCGATGGTATAACAACAGCAACAGCAACAACAACAATGAATGATTTAAATTGTGAAAAATTATTAATGCAAAGTAATGAGGAATTTATGAATTTATCATTGTCAGGAACAACAACAGGAATAGCAACGGTAACGTTAGCAACAACAGGAACAACAACAGCAAATCCAGTAACAGTATTTGTAACAGCAGGGACAACAGCAACAACAACAACAGTGGGAACAACATTGATAACATCAACAACAACAACAGTAACAATACCATTAACACCTACAATATTATCACCATCAATATTTACAACAATATCATCATCACCATCATCAACAATGCAATCAACAACACCAAAAACATCACCAACAACAATACAACCAATAATAATGACATCAAATACTATATCATTACCGTCATCAGCATCAGTAACATTAATACCATCATCAACTATTGTATCAGCAGTAACGACACCATCAGTAACAACAGTAACACCAGCAATAACAACAACAACAACAACAACATTATATAAAAAACAAATAAAAAAAAAATTACAACAATTAAATAATTTAGTAAAATGTGATGTTGATCAACCAGTAATACCATTAATATTATCATCAAATGTAGTAACAACAGGTACAATAACAGCAACACCATCACAACCACTATCATCATCATCATCAGCACTATCATCCACAACCATTCTAATTCCATCAACTGGTAATTTATTAACAACAAAATTATCAATTTATGGACAAACAACAAACGGTGATGTTGGTATAACATCAGCAATGACAACACCAACAAGTACATCAATAACAACATTATCCAAACAGCAACAGCAACAAAATACAACAAATGTGCCAACACAAACAAATAATAAAATGATTGGTCTATTATCAGTTACAACTGTGTAAAATTTTAATAAAATTAATAATACATTTAAAATATTTAATAATAAAATTAAAAAAAAAAAAAAAAAAAAATTCACCTGCTCATCAACTAACAAAACAAATTCACCTGTCCAAATAAAAATACAAAACAAACAAACAAAATACGTAATATTAAAGTGGTTTAATTAATTTAAAGTCCACCATAAGTAATTAGTGTATATTAATTATGTAATAATATTTTTATTTTTTTTTTTAAATGAATTTATGAATAAAAATTTCCCATTAAAAGAAAAACTCATAAAATTATAACAAAAGAAAATTTAATAATACTCATACATATATATATATATATATATATATATATATATATATATATTTATATAGAAAAAAATATTTTTATTAAATAATTAATTAATTAAATAAATAAATTAATGCAAAAAAAAAAAAAAAAAACATAAATTCGCCAATAAAATTCTCTTCCAACAAATAAGAAAATGCAAAAAAAAAAAAAAAAAAAACATAAATTTAATTAATTAATTAAGCAAAACAAAAATCTCGTACAATAATAGTTTAGTAAATTTATTTGTCATTTTTTTTTATTTATTTATTTAAAGAAAAACCCACCAAATTTTTGCATTTTTCACATTTGTGTGAAAAATTATATATATATACGGGATGGAATCTCTATAATTCGACTCGTGGATAATTCGGTTTACTGCTTAATTCGACATTTTTTGAAAGTCTGTTTAAAAAAATATATATTCAAACGTATTCTGATAATTTGTGTTTCCTTATAATTCGATTCTTCGTTAATTTAGAATATCTATTGAAATAAAAATCAAAGAAAATTTTCCCATTTGAATTCGGCATTGTTTGTAAATTTAAATTTAATAAAAAAAAAATTAAACTTTCTTTTATTAGAAATAGTTTAATATTAGAAAAATTAAATTTTATAATTCGAATAGTTCGAATCATTCGTATTCCTCGTGTATTCGACTTTATTTTTTAGATCTGTTGAAGCGCACAAATAATCGAGATTCCATCAGTATATAGAAAATTAATAATAATTTTTTATCTTAATTTAATTTCTAATTTATAGTATTTTTTATATTTTTTTTTTTTTTTTTTATCGCATAAAATAATTTTAATTTTTGTAAGAAATCGTTAAACTTCTAAGAAAATAAAATAACAAATTTTTTTGCATGTTTTTTTTTTTTTTTTTTTTCAAACAATGATTAATTGTAGTAAATAGTTAATAAAGAGAAAAGGAAAAAAAAAATGAAAAATTATTTTCAATTTTATTTTATAATAATACATAAAAAAAAAGAAGAAAAATCTCCTAACTAACAAATCCAATTCCCATTGAAAATTCTAGATAATACTTGAGAAAATGAATGAAACTGAGTGCTACTTGAAGCCAATGCAATCAATTATATTTCTATTATGGGCAAATATCTAAAATTCCACTGTGATTCAGTGTACTAAATCTAATGGAAAATTTCTTCAATTATTTATCAGAATATATTTTCATGATGTCCCTGTATATATATATATATATTGTTCCCTTGTCAATTACCCCTGATTTCAGGCCATTGCTATAATAGTCATACTGATGCTGGTACTGCTGTGCGCAAACAATATACAAATAAATAAATAATTTTTACAAGGTAATTTTGAGAAAATTAAATATTCCTATACAATGTCGTGTCGCTTCAATAATTCTATATTCAAGTACAATTATAATAATAAAAATATAAAAAAGAAAAACATTTTCATGAATAATACATTACGTTGCATAAAGATAAGAATCTATTGTCATAATTATTGCCGATAAGGGTCTAATCAATTTTGCATATAGATATGAGAAAAAGATGCTACAGTAAAATCAGCGAAAATAGTAAATCAATAGAATGTGTGGAAACCACGAACAAACGTAATTTTTCCCAGAATATAATTCAAGGACAAAATAATTTATCACAAATTCGAAAAATGAAAACATTAATGGAACGACTAATCGTTGTTAATAAACCAAAACAGAAAAAAAAAGAAAACGAGTGAAAATGCAAAAGAAAAACCTTTTTTTTTCTGATAGCAAAAAGCTTTTAATTAGATCCTTAGAGTGGAAATTTAATTTTTCTTTTTTTTTTTTGTTAACTAGTTAACAAGGGACACACTTACCCATTGCAATGAAGAAAAACAAAAATTACAATCCTTCCACCCAACGTTTAACCACAAACAAAAATAAATGAAAAAAATAAACCGACGTTGATAAGGACAAACGAATCCAAGGAGTACGAGTAATTGTTTTTGCTCTTTTAATTAGAATTCTAGCTGCTTGATTTAGTTTTTCTTTCTTTTTTCTTTTTTTTTGTGGTTTTTTGCACACTCATCCTTCTTAGGAATTACCCTATATGTATACCATACCCGATTACACCACCGCGACTAGGAAAATATTTTCGTTGCGCAACGTTTATCACAGTTGAGCTTTTATTTTTATAGCTGCGCATATTTTCTTTATTTTTCTATTATCCCTGTGAATATCCTACCCTGAAGGAATTTGTTTTTTGGATAAAAATAAAATAATATTATATTTAGCATGATGAAAATTTCTAATGAAAAATTACCAGTAACGAACTCTGTTTAAACATAAATTGTGGTAGAGCAAACAAACGGAGCTTATGGGCCCGACAAAAATTTAGTCCGAGACAAAAGCACCGAGAGTAACAAACGCATATATTCAAAATAATCGTGAGCATGAGATTTTTCTGAAATTTTTTGTAGGCCTATGCTATTTATGGCCTGTGACAACAATATTATAACTTATTCGTGTAACAACCATGTAACACTCTGATATAGCTAATTGTATAAGCGCGCGCGCGCTCACTATATTACCAAAGAGTCTAGCAAGGACAAAAAAAAAATAAAAATAGAAATACTACCTCATACTATCCATTTATTTTCCCATATATCCTTAGATAATGGATGGATCATAATAATAATAATAAAAAATACCCAAAAATAGTATTTGAATGGGTGGATTCTCCGTATGACGTAGAACCATCACAAAACGTTTCGTTAAATGATTGATGCTGATACTGATGCTGGTATTGCAAACAATGAGAATAATAAAGTATTAAATTACCATTTAAAGATGTAAATACATTATTTTAAATATAAAAGTTTATTATTATCAGTGGCAATGTGTATTGGCCAATTACCTATCAATTCTATTAAGATTCTATTTGTGGAATGATTTATTTGTTAAATTCTTTGATTTTTTTTTTATGCATTGTATATATCTATTGTATTTCTGGTTGCACAACTCTGCAATGAACTTTTTTCTTGGTTTTTCATCAATAAGCAAACAGTAACCGAAATAAAAAGAAAAAATAAAACGCTCAAAGCAGAATTACACAAGAAAAGCAAACAAAGTTTTTAACGAGAAAAATCATTTAGAGAATCATCATCAACAGTAACGAGAAGTAGCATCAGAATGGCAGAAACAAAAAAAAATTGGAAATAAAAAGTGGAACAAAGAGCAGTCAGTGTTACAGCATTCGTTGCACTTGCGTATAAGAATTTTGAAAAAAAACCTTTCCACAGTAGTTGTAACGACAGTAGCAGCAGTAAGAGCAGCAACAGCAAGAGTTCACAAAAAACCTAACAAATTTCTATTCTCATCATTTTAATAAAATTCCATTGATCCGTTTACATCGTTCTTGGTTGCACATCTTCAAACCAAAATCAAGCAAAGAGCTGGTTTTTCTGGTTTTTTGTTCATCCATTACCATACAACCACCCACCTACCCATCCAACCACCCACCCATCCATCCATCCATCCATCCATCTATCCATCCATCCTCCCATCAGCATCATCATTATTATTACAACGGGATCATTGCCATCATTTGGCCAACAGACGTTGCCCCTGATGTGCTCCGTGCTCCGTGTTCGCGTGTAGGTTTAATGCGTGTTTGTGTATGTGGGTGTATGTCCATGAGTTTTTCCGTTTTTCATTTTTTATATTTATTATTTCGTTTGTTGTTTGCCAAGCAATTAGTGCAATAAAATCTCAAGTTTAAGAAAAAATGTTTTTGGTTTTGCGTTTTGCAATTTTCGCTGATCATAAAAGTCGTTAAGCGTTAACGTTTCAATTAATTGAATCTGTGTGAGCAGCAGCAAGTAAATATTTATTTAAAAAACAAAAATAAAATTGTTGTTGATGGTGTTTGCCCAACTAAAAAATTGATTGGCAGCATCCACATACCCAAATATAAGCGAAAAACGGTTCGCTCTCTGTTTTGGTATTGTACGGTCGAACGGTTACACAATTAAGAGGGTGGACAAGACCTATGGTCGTTTTATTGTAATAAAATTGAGTAAAGAAAAACATAAATGAAATAAATAAATAAATTATTAAAGATGAAATAAGATCAAAAACAAAGTAAAAAAAAAATACAAAAATTTCACCACACAAGATCAAGTGTTCTAAACGGATTGAACGGTATTAATAAAATTCATAAAGAAATCAATATAGAAAAATTTTCAAATAAAAAATACCTCCTTAATGTACCTATAAGTTGCAGCAGACGTAGCAGGAGTAGCAGCAACAGTACCAATTATTGTCAATTACACCCAAAATATCAATTAAAAACCGAAAACGACAAAATCCCTAAAAAAAAAAAATAACAAAAAGTGTCTTCTCTTACGTGTGTGTGTGTTTTTGTTCATGTGAATGTTTTCTGTGCTTGAGTGTGTCTCCAGTTAATTTTCCGATAAAACTAATAAAAATAAAAAAGAAAATTTAATAGAAAAAAAAAAAAACAAGGAAAAGCACAACAAAAATAACCGAAATCAAAAAAGTTTTCTAAGACTTCAGTATCCTCAGGATTCTCAGGATTCTTTTTAAGTCTATATTCAATTGTTTGGTACCGTTTTTCCTTTTCAATTTTCTCTTTTCTTGACAACAAAAAAACCTTGAAATTGATACATAAAAAACAAAATAAATATAAAAATTCCTTATTCTGCTCTGTCCAGTGTCATCCTATGCTACCCAATCTAGTCCTTATTTTCAATCCAATAAATTTTATGATTTTTTTTTTTTTTTTTGTACCAAATTTTCATTGTTTATTTAATTGATTAAAAAAGAAAATCAATAAAATCCTAAAGAAAAATTACCGTACAAAAGTAGTTCAAATCACACAACATTAACACTATAACAGTGAAATCAAGAAAATTTCCTTCTTTTTTTTCTCATTAAGGACTTTAACGAGTCGATAAGAGTCTTAAGCAGATAGACGTAGACGTATTTTTTTTTTTTTTTTTTTTTTTTTTATTGTTCGATAAAATGTTAAAAAATGTAAAGAAAAATTTCTTAAAAAATAAATTGAAATTTAATGATGATACGATGGATGGTGATGATACAGATGGTGGTCGTGGTGGTGGTGATGATGGTGGTGTAGTTATTTCTGATAATTCATTGACAATATATTATATGTGTAATAATAATAATAATAATAATAATAATAATAATAATAATATTAATAATAATAATATTAATAATAATAATAATAATAATAATAATAATATTAATAATAATAGTACTTGTGTTTATGGTGTTAATGAATTTATAAAATTATTGAGAAAAATTTCATTTCATAATAATTTTGTAGAAAATTTTTTTACAATTTTAATAATTGTAATGTGTATTATTATTGATAAAACAATTGCAATGGAAAAAGAGGGTCGTTTAATACGTACAAAAGGTGATATTATATTGGGCGGTATATTTCCAATGCATGAGCATTTAATTGATAATCCAGAATATCCGTGCGGTGCTGTTAAAGAGGAAAAAGGAATACAACGTCTTGAGGCAATGTTATATGCAATTGATTTAATTAATAATGATGATAGTATTTTACCAAATGTTACATTGGGCGCATTAATTATTGATTCATGTAGCAGTGATACATACGCCCTAGAACAATCAATGGAATTTGTCCGTTATTATATGAATCAGGTAAATAAAAATTTTATTTATTTATTTATATTTTTATTTTGTCGTTATAACGACGTTCCATTTAATTTTAATAATAAATTTCCTCAAAAAAAAAAAAAAAAAAGGAAAAAGCATAAGAAAATGAAAATGAAAAACATAAGAAAATTATATTTTTCTATATAAATTTTAAGTTAATATTTCATAACACAAAAATAAACGAAAATCATTTTCTTGATACTTTTTCCGTTCATTATGCAAAACATTTTCTTTTTTTTTTCAACTTTTATCTCAGTTTCAAAAGCTTCCAGTTTTTGCGGTTAGATTTTTCAACATTGTTGGATGTTGGGTGATTTTGTCTTTAATTTTCATGTTTTGTTCGTTTTTATGAAAAAGAAAAATAAATAAAAATCCACTGTTGTGGTTTTTGTCATCCTGAATTAATTCCTATGCGGTTGTAAAACCATAAGGATTAAACAAAGTGTTGTGGTCTACATATAGCCACACTGTACTGTTTTCGAAAATTATAGAATTTTTTTTTTTTTTTGATTAATTTTAATTTATTTTAAAATTAATTTCCTAAATAAATAAGGAAAGTAAAAGTTTGAAAAAAGCTTTAGGCATAAAATAACCGATATTATTTAACGGTATTAAATTAGTTATTAATTAATTATTTAATTTAAATTAAAAAAATAAATTATCTGCACAGGATATGTCAGAGTATAAATGTGAAAATGGTAAACCGCCCACATTTATACCGCATAAACCGGTAACTGGAGTTATTGGAGCATCATTCAGTGTTGTCTCCATAATGGTAGCGAATATTTTACGATTATTCAAGGTAATCAATCAGGAAGTTTCTTTTTTAAGGATTTTGTTAGGATTTATTTTTTCTGTTTTTCTAATTTTTGGACAATGTAGATTCCACAAATTAGTTACGCGTCGACGAGCACCGAATTATCAGACAAGTCTCGTTTTGAGTACTTTAGCCGGGTGGTGCCACCCGATAATTTTCAAGCGCAAGCAATGGCAGAAATATTAAAAGCACTAGATTGGCGTTACACAAGTACTGTTGCCGTAGAAGGTGATTACGGTGAAAAGGGTATCGCATCATTTATGTCAATCGCTGCGAATCTAGGTATTTGTATTGCGGTCAGTGAGAAAATTCTACGCAACTCTAAGATTGAAGACTTTGATCGTATTATCGAGCATTTAAGTTCAAAGCCACAGGCACGAGCTGTCGTTATGTTTGTTGATGAGGATAACGTTCGAAAATTATTGCAAGCAACAATACGTGCAAATAAGACTGGTCACTTTTATTTTATAGCTAGTGATTCATGGGGCGCAAAAGTTTATCCCGTTCGTGATCAGGAGTTTGCCGCCGTTAATACAATAACCGTATTACCGCATCGTACAAGTCTTGAAGGTTTTGATAAGTATTATCTATCATTACGACCGCACATGTTAAAAAATATGTGCAAAACCAAATCTAATAATCTTTATATACAAAATAATAATAATGTTGATGATAATCAATTGATCAATTGTCGTAATATATGGTTCAATGAATTCTGGAGTCAAATAAATAAGTGTACGTTTGATCAAAATAATATAAATTATTATAGCAAATATAGTTATAATACAAATAATATAAATCCATTTAATCATCCATCACATGGTGATGAATTGTCTAATTTAACGAATATTAATCGTAAAATAATTGGCACACAATTTTCAATGTTAACAACACCAACGACAACATCAACAACAACATCAGAATCTGTAACACCGACACCACAACAATTTTTTAACAATTGTACCGGCAACGAAACAATACATAATTATGAACAGGAAGGCTTAGTACCATTTGTTGGTAATTATTTAATTAAATCGAAAAAAATTTTTACATTTAAATAAAAATTTTAAAAACTTAATTAATTAATTAATTTAGTTGATGCTGTATACGCGATGGCACATGCCGTTGATAAAATAATACGTGATGAATGTGGCACAATACCATTTAATGAATGTGAAAAATTACAACCGGCACCATTAGGTCTTAATCTATTGAAATATATTCATAATGTATCATTTGTTGGACGACAGGGAACACAGGTATAATTTGATTTTTCATAATTTTTGGTCCAAAACAATATTTTTTTTTTTTAGATTCGTTTTAATAAGGATGGTGATGCATATGGCTTCTACAATATTTATCAATATCAACAAAATGATAAGAAATTTGATTATGTACAAATTGGTACATGGAAAGAGGGG
The DNA here is from genome assembly GCA_963942525.1 of Ptychoptera contaminata. NCBI lineage: Eukaryota > Metazoa > Arthropoda > Insecta > Diptera > Ptychopteridae > Ptychoptera > Ptychoptera contaminata. Next base: position 512,529 of record OZ012640.1, read on the forward strand.
TATATAAACAATGTATCTGTGTGTGTTAAACATTATTTTTTATTATTTTCAACAAAAAATTTTATTATGGATTTTTCTTTTATTATTATTATTATTATTTTGTTAATTTTTTTTTTTGAATTAAAACGTTATATTATTAGAGATAATTTTTTTTTTTGCAATTATTACATCTATAATACCCAGTTTATGGATGTAATAATGGTTGAGCTTTTATTATTATACAATCGGTATTAAATACGTTTTGTTTCGTTTTTTTTGTGTTTTCATTTAAATTAAAGCTTTTAATGTTGTTATTGTTGTTGTTGTTGTAGTTGTTGTTGTTATTGATTTTTTCGCCAAAAATTTAAATCATTTATTTCATAAAATATAATAATTATTTTTTTTAGATTAAATCTTCATGTGAATACAATGCGTTGGGATGGTGATTATCCAAAGTCAATATGTAGTGAACCGTGTCCAATTGGACATGTACGTAATCATCAGGATCAATGTTGCTGGTCATGTGTTAAATGTCGTGAAGATGCCTATGTAAATAATGATACATGTATGTCCTGTGATCCTGGTTGGGCACCAAATATAAATAAAACCGGTTGTGATAAATTAACACCGGAGGTTATCGATTGGCTTAGTCCATGGGCACTGGTACCATTAACATTTTCAGCCATCGGTATTATATGTACAATTTTTACAACATGTGTTTTTATCAAGTAAGTGTTTTATATAAATAATAATTTTCATTTATATAATTAAAATAATTAATAAATAAATATATATATATATCTGATTAGATATAATAAAACACCTGTTATAATGGCATCCGGACGTGAATTATGTTATGTGCTGCTGGCCGGCATTTTATCATGTTATTGTATGAGTTTTGTTATATTGGCACGACCAACAGTTAAACGATGTGCACTATTACGTATTGGTTTAGGACTTTGTCTTAGCATCTGTTATAGTGCAATATTTACAAAAACAAATCGTATCTCAAGAATATTTAATCGTGGTGTGAAAAGTGTACAGCGACCAATTTATACATCACCATTATCACAAATTGCAATATCATTTGGTTTGTGTGTTTTTCATTTTTGTTATTAAAATTTTTGTGATAGAAACAATAAAATAATTATTTTCTCTATTATTAATAAAAGGAATCGTATCAATACAATTAGTTGGTACAATTGGATGGCTTGTTATTGAGCAACCAGATATCAAAGAAATACATCCATATCCATTGACGGCCGTTTTAACATGCAAAGTTTCAACATTTTCATTGATTATGTCACTCATATATAATATGATATTAATTATTTTATGTACATTATATGCATTCAAGACTAGAAAAATACCAGAGAATTTTAATGAGGCAAAATATATCGGTTTTACCATGTATTCAACGTGTATTGTATGGCTAGCATTTTTACCAATATACTTTGGTACAAATAATGATTATAAGGTGAATATAATATGGTGAGTATAATTATCGTGATTATTTTGATTAAAAAATATTTTTTTTTTTTTGTTATTTTTAATTTAGATACAAATATCAAGTATGTGCATGTGCTTAAATATAAGTGCATCGGTTGCATTAGGTTGTTTATTTACACCAAAAGTATATTTAGTTATATTTCAACCATATAAAAATGTACGTGCAGGTGGTAATGGTAAACAGGTAAATATCGATTTAATATTGATTTAATTAAATTAATAAAAATATATTATAATTTTTATAGTTAGGTGGTGATCCAAATCGTCCGGCACATAGTATGCGTTTTACTGGGCCACGTACACAAACATTACAATCAATGACATCAGCATCGGCAGCATCAAAATCAAGTCCACATACTGGACGTAAAACAACATTAAGTGATGATCCGATGGGTTTAACAACGCCAAGTATTGAGGAGAGCAGTATTACGTAAGATAATTATATTATACAATGAAATAATAATCAAATTAAATACTTCTATTAATTCTAATTAATAATAAATTATAATTTAAAAAAAAAAAAAAAAGAAAACTATCAATTTTATTGCAAAAAAAAAAAAGAAAATAATTTTCGTAAAATTTCTTCTTTTTTTTCTTAACTAATGACAATAATTATTGCGTTTTTTTTTCTGCTTAAATGTCTTGTTTTCTTTCTTTAATCCTGTTTGTTTTTTTTACCCTTTTTTTTTTTGACTTCTTTTCTATCATCTGTCATATGTATGTGGGTGGTGCGTGCATCACTTCTTGAATTATATAAATATATATATATATATATATATATATATATATATTTTTTTTGGTCTATTGTAATTAATCTAATTATAATTAAATAAATCAATTAAAATTATTAAAATAAATAATAATTATAAAAACAAATGACTGGCGCTTAGATCTCATTAAATTTTTTCTTATTATTTTTCCATTTTTTATCTTTTCTTAAAAAAAAAATCTTAATCAAATAAATAAATAGAAATACTTATTAATTAATTAATTAATTAGATTGTGTGGTGTATTTTTTATTATTATTATTATTATTATTTTATTTTGTTTTTAAATTATAAATAGGGTCTATGTCAATAGCAATAATTAATGCAAATTAAAGAAAAAAGAAATTTTTAATAATAATAATAATAATAATTAGTCAAACTATTATCTAAATTATATTAATAAAGTAATATAAATGAAGAATATTTCAATTAGAAAGAAAAAAAAAAAAATGAAAAATTTATTTACTAGTCAAAACATATAAATATTAATTAATAATAAATGTGTAAATTAGGAGAAAAAATAAGAAAAAGCACAGCAATATATGTTGTTGTTTGTTGATGATGATGGTTAATTGTGAATGGGTGAGTTGATCGGCATATTGATGGTTAATTAATGAATAGGTAATTTTGTCGATTCATTTTTTTTTTTTTTTCTTTTATTTTTAATCAAATAAATGTATTCGTCAGTTTAACTAATAATAAAATTAAATAAATTATGTAAAATTATAGAAAAATCAATTAAATTTTAAGTAAAAAAAAAAAAAAAAAATTAACAAGAAAAATTAAATAAAATAAAATTAACTAAATTAATTAAACGACAGGTTGTTACTTAACAGGTGTATTTATTTATTTGTCTGTTTTTTTATTTTTTTTTTTTTGATATACCTTTATTAATTTTAAGTAAAAATAAATTTAATTTGCTCAATTAATTAATTAATAAAGAAATAAACTATTAATATTAATAAATAATAATAATAAATTAATAATAATAATAATAATAATAATAATAATAATAATAATAATAATAATAATTATATTTATTATCAAATAATTCATTAAAATTTTAATTATGTAAAATACAGACAAGAAACAGAAAAAATGAAAGAAAAATTCTTAATATCAAATATTAAGAAAAATTAAATTAAATTTTATTTAAAAAAGAAATCAAAAATCTATTCTTTAATCATTTATTATAATGTCCTATATATATATATATACATATATATACATATATTTGACTAATTACCTGTTTAAAAAATAAAAAAATAATAATTATGTAAATAACCCCAACAACAACAGAAAAAATAAAAGAAAATTAATTAATTGCAAAACAAAGAAAAAAAAAAAAAAAAAAACAAAAGAAAAATTTGTAAACTTAATTAATTAATTATAAACTATTTAATCAGAAAAAAAAAATAACGAAGAAAGCCAATTAAACGGATAAAATATAAAGCACCGAGATAATAATTGATTATTAAATATGCAGAAGAGCAAATTAATTTTATTTTATTTTATTTTTTTTATAGATAATAAAAAGCACAAAGAATTAATTAAATTAAATAAATACAGAGAGAAAGTAAAGAAGCGAGTGAGAGTTTATCATATATATATCATATATATATATATATCCATATATATTAATAAACACAATAAAAAAAGCCGGTACTAAATTAATATTTTTAAAAGGTAATAAATGATTTAAATAATAATAATAATAATAATAATAATAAATGTTATAAAAAAAGCTCCCATAAAATTAATTGTTAGTAAAAGAAAAAACAAAAATTTAATAAATAGAAAATGAAAAAAAGCTTTTAGCTAATGAATGATTTCGGTGTGTATCTTTGGTATGGTTTTCCAATAAGATAAAATTTCATATAAAAATATTTTATAGTATAATTTATAGACGCTATAATTTTACACTACATTAATTATGATTGGACAATTTTTGTTCTCTCTCTCTCTCTCTCTCACTCTATCATTCATTTCTTCACATTATTTATTTATTTAATTATTTATTTATTTATTTAAAAGATTAATTATTGTAATTTTTTAGAAACAACAAAATTTAATAAAAATAATTCTCTGTGTGTTTTCCCTTTTTTCGTTTAATTTTTTTGTTAAGTAAATATCCTTTAAATTAAATTAACACAATTTTAAAAAAATAAAAATTAGTTTGAATTATAATAATAATAAAAATATTATAAATAATAAATTCAATAATAATAAAATCAATAGGATAAAAAATGAAAATTCTTTAATAAATTAACTAATAAATAGTCTTATATCTAAATAATTATAGAATTAATTACTATAATGGTAATTATTAATTAGTGAAAATTTCATTATTTAGTAATTATTAAAATAACAAATTAAAAAAAAAAAATTTTTTTTGCACTCAAAATTCAAAATTAAAAAAAAAAAAATCATAACTTATGTTGTGATGAATAGTAAAATAATTGATGATTATGATAATGATGATAATGTTGATGATGATGATAGGAAAAGAAGAAATTATTTAGGAAAAACAAAAAAACTGATGAGCGTGAACAAAACACCAAACAAAATAAAATAAAATAAATAAAATTGGCAAACGGACGTCCTATAATTAAATTTAAAGCAAAACATTAAAACATAAAAGAAAATTTCAAGAAGGCGTAAAGGATCTAATCGAATGCAATTGAAAATCTCAGCAACATGAAACATATATATGGTAGGAATTTTATTTTTGTTATTTTTACGTTCTTCTCTTCTTCTTATTATTTTTATTCGCATTCATTTTTTATTAATTAATTAAGAAAAAATGAAAAACTAGCAAAAATAAAAAATTTATTTTACAAACTTTAGAATTTTTTTTTTCTATTTTTTTTTTTTTTTTTTGAAAAAACCAACAACGAAAAACGAAAGTTAATTATTTTCTCTATAATTATTGAAAAAAAAACCGCAAAAAAATGTTTTCCAATCATAAGAGAAGAATTAATATCAAAAAGAAAAAGAATAATTTATTCCTATAAATGTACATAGAGCAAAAAAAAAAAAAAAAATAATAATAATAAATTAAAGAAAAACAAAAAATTGTTTTTTAATTAGTAAAAGCATGAAAGAAAATCCATTTACCTATCTGAATTTAACAAAGGACTCACTTGTCTGCATTTTCTCTTCTTTGTGTATCAACGCAGCTTCCCTATACCCACATACACCCATTAGAAAAGCTAATCATAAAATTATATAGACGTAAAAAAAGAGCTTTTTTAAAGAAGCTTTCAGATATATTCTAGCTTTCTCCAGGTTAATACAGCGACAACACTCTATGAAAAATTACAATTTTATTCAGAGAACGTATTTATAACATAAAAGGTAAAAGCTTAATGATTGTTGCTATAAAAAGCATAGCAAAGATTTACACCGTGATATGATATGATACTGATAACAAGAATACGTATCATTCACATAGTGTAAAATATGATCTAAGAGAAAAGGAAAATTTCAGTAATATTTAATTAGGAAAATTATTTTATTTTTAGCAGAAAATTCATCAAAAATATATAAATTAAAAGAATGAGAAAAAAAAGCAATAGTCTAACGTATTTATATAAATATATGGATATACATCACTACACTACGGTACTATCACGGTATCAATGTTTATTTAATCATAAATAATAATAATAATAATAATAATAATAATATTAATAATAATAATAATAATAATAATACCGACTATAAGCGACAAAATGAAGTGATGAAAAATAATCTTTATATTTCCGGTAAATAAGTTAAATATGGTACAAAACTCTGTTTGAATATTATCTGGTTGATCTGTAACCGCCTGTTGGCAGGGTCTCCCCTTTATGACGTTCATAACATATCATAGCAAATAAGTGCTTTTCTATTTTTATTCATTTCTATTTATTATACATCCTGCTGTTTCAATTATATTTTATTATTATTATTATTTTTATTATAAGATAAAAACATAAAAAAAAATAAACATAAATATATTTTCACATAGTAACAACAGTTAATACATGATACAAAAAAAAAACGCGATTTATCAATTACAATTAGTGTCATGATATTTATTTTAATTTAAAGAAAACGAAAAAAATCGCTTTCCAAAAGAGATAAAGTCCTTTAATTTTTTTTTTCTTTTATCGCCACAAACATACGTGTGATTTCACCTAAAAAAGCGACGTTATTTGATTGAATTTTTTGACGCAAAAGATACTGCTGTATATGGTAAATTTTTTGTTTTGTTACAACATAAATGTCAATCAACTATGAAATAATTATAGTAAATTTGTATCATTAAATAGTTTTATTCACTGTTATTTACTTACTTATTGTCTTATAATTTCGAATAAAATTTACAACAAGTGATTTACGTGATCTCTGTGTATTACACGTAAGGTTTTGTCTGTATTGCGAAATTGAAAAAAAAAAAAAAAAAAAAACACACGAAACATATTTATAACATAGTACATAGATTCGAATGCATAATACGATTTTATTACATAAAAATAATAATAAAAAAAAAAAACCAAGTGAATTGGCAAAATTAAAATAAAATATATAAATAAAAAACAATAACAAAAAGCACACATTAATTAATTTAATAAAAGTGTTTTTATATACATATATATATATATATATATATAGATTAAATCTATTGGAACATTTAAGCAGCAGGGAGGGGTTCATTATACCCGGATAATATAATTTTATATCGGATGTTGTTGTTGTTGTTGTTGTTGTTCTTCTTCTTCATCATCGTCTTTACATCGTTTAATATTATTTAGGTTAAACAAATACTTAAAAAACTATTTACATTAAAATAAAAAAATAAAACAAATTTATTAAAATTTATTAGCCAATCTATGTAACTAAATTACGTACTTATTATACGTACTTTATAGATATAAAAAAAAAAAAAAAAAAAACAAAACAAAAAAGCACAAAGAAAAAAACTAATTTTTTTCAAAATTAAAATGTTTTATTCGCCATTCATTCATTAATGACAGTGGCAAGTTGGCTTGATGATTTGTAACCACATTGAAGCAACATTTGTTATTCATATAAAAAACAATTGAATCCTTGTACCTATGTTAAAGTTACCTCCTTAAAGTGGCAACAAAATTTTATTTTGGAAGTTATGGCCTCTCAAAGTTCAGCAAAATTATCCCAAAGATTCTTGAGATTCTCTCAGTTATATGGAAAAATCTAAAAAAGTTTGTATGCTATGACCCTAAATGCTTAATGCAATTCGATAGATAATTTATTTATGAATCAAACGAGATAAAAATCATAATTATAGAGTCATTTTTGGCGAAATGCGAGCCAAAATACCGTGACAACTACCAAAAAGCAGAGGTTGAATGGCGATTTTTATAATCCGACCATCATAAAAATGAGATTTTTTTGAAAAAAATTAAAAAAAATCAATTTGGCTGAAACTTTGCAGAGACGTTAATATGGAATCTCTAAACCTGTATTTCTTACTCAAAGTGGCAGCAAAAAATTATTTTGTGAGTTATGGCCTCTCAAAGTTCAGCAGAATTAATCCAAGCAGATTCGTTTTTCCTCCCAGTTATATGGGAAAATCTCAAAAAGTTTCTATACAATAACCCTAAATGTTTATTAAATTTCGATAGAAAATTCATTCATGAATCAAATGAGGTAAAAATCATAATTATAGAATCATTTTTGGCGAAATTCGAGCCAAAATACCGCGACAACTACGAAAAGGCATATCCAATGCATGCACAGTATAATTGAAATATAAAAAAATTAAATTTTTAATTAAATTTTTCTTATTTCCTGATATCAATTTCATTTCAATTTAACTTAATTTAATTTTGTGTCATTTTTTTTGGTTTTTGTTTTATTTTATTTTGTGACTTAGTGGAAAGGAAGTAAATGATCATCGAAATGAATAAATTAAATAAAAAAAAAAAAAAAAAAAAAACTATCAACACACAGAGAGCATCATCATCATAATCAGCATCAGCATCAGCAACAGAAACAGCAGCAGCAACATTAGCTGATGAACTTTTATTTTATTTCATTTATTTTGTAAATACATAAATCTGATATAATAAAAAAAAAAAAACGAAATAAAAATCATGGGGATTTATGTGAACTCAAGTGACGTGGAAAAAACATTTAAATAAATAAATTATTATAAACGATAATATAAAATATATATTTCTTTCAATAAATAAATAAAAATATATAGTGGCGATTAAATGATTAATAGAAGAAGCGCAATTATGAAAAAGAAAAAAAAAAAAAAACAAACAAACAAACAAACTGAACACACAGGCAACCGCAGGTGTAATAAAATACTCATGTTGCCATTATTAAAGAAAAATCACTTCGTCTGTGTCTCATTAGTTTTTCTTTAAATTTTCAATACTAAATTATTATACTGTATTTACTATTTTCTATTAATTCTTTAAAATTCTTTACAATTTTAAAATATTTATTTATTTCTATAATAATTATATACAAAAAAAAAAAAAAAATTTAAATAAAATTTTTTGCAAAAATATACACACGATACAGGTATAAATAATTTTTGTTTTATCTAAATATAGTTAAGAGACACCAATCAGTAAAATTTTAAAGTACAAAAATAATTAATAATAATAATAATAATAATAACAATAATAATAATCAACGTTGATTTTTCCAATAAATTTTATTATAGAAGAAAATTTAAAAACAAAATTATTATTATTATTATTATTGTTTGGCCATTAGAAAAGAAAAACTATGAAAAAATCAAGTAACTGTAAAAAATTATGGTTTAATTAAACAAAAAAAAAAAAAATTTTAATTAATAATTCGATGTGAATTTCTGTTCATTTCTGTGAATTACTATTGTAGATTTCCTTCCTTTTGATATGTAAGTATATTACAATTATCAACTACTTACTACTACTACTATTACTACTACTTCTATTACTATTAATATTATTTCTACTATCAACTATAAATTTCAATATTACTATTAATAACTTAGACTATATAGTATATAAATCTGATCTGATCAATTTATATATATATATATATATATGTACATAGTTTAACCCCACTAAAAACACCATAGATACAACCACTTTAAATTGATTGAGAAAACAAGAAGTGATTTTTTCAATCTGTTTTTACTTTTATTATTATTATTATTTGACATTTTGGTGAAGTAAGATCATCTATATCATTATCATCATCAGTACTATCATAGTATCAAAGAATTTTATTTAAATTAAAATTAATAATAATTCAAAGTAAAAAAAAAAAAAAAAAAACGAATAAGGAAAAACGAAAAACAGTTTTTTTTTTTTTTTCAAATAAAAAGAAAATTCTTATTTTCAATTCTTTTTCTTTTTTTTGGTTTCAAGTAGTGAAAGTTTTTTTGATTTGATTTGAATTTATCCCTTTGTTATCGATTTTAAACGATTATTTTGGATATTTTTTTTCCATTTAATGTTTTAATAAAATTTCATAACTGATTATAGTTGTGAAAAATCAACGAAAACATTTGGATTAACGTGAAAAAACAAATAAAAAAAAAGTGTTTCTTTAAGATAAAAATTTGGATTTTTTGTTTTGTTTTGTTTTTTGGGTTTGTTGTTATTGTTTTTTTTTTTCTAATGTTCTTGTTGTTGTGATTAAACATTGTGGTGCATGAGGTAGGAAAAACCAAACAAAACAGAGAAAACAAATTACCGTGTAGTTAAAAGTCAGCAGAGACAAATTCCAAAAAAAAAAACAAAAAAAAAAAACAAGAACAACATAAGAAACCGTTAATTATATAAAAACAAAAAAAAAATAACGGTTAGAGAGAAATTTTCATCTAGATATTGTTGTGTTTATGCAAAAAAAAAAAAAAAAAAAAGAAAAGTCGAAAAACTTTGGTGTGAATTTTCTTTTCTTTTTTTTTCTTTTTTTTTTGTTATTTTTGTTATTTTAAGTGTTTTTGTGTTTTTTCGTGCTTTCGTGTTATTGTTATTGTTGTTGTTTTTTTTTTTTTTTTTTTTATAGCCCACCTTTGTTGATAATGTCATCAGCAGATAATATAATAAGATTAACATAACTAAGAGAGGGCAAATTATTATAACGAGAAAAGCAAATTTATTAAAGGAAATTAAAGAAAAAGGGTAATTATTTTTTTGTTTTTTTATATTTTGTAATTTCTAAGATTTGCTTTTTTATTAAACAATTAATTTTCCACACAATTTGCATACAGTTAACAAACGTTATATATTGTTGAATTTTTTTTTTTTTTTTTTTTGAATAACAGGTGTTAATTATTATCAATTATTTAACACAAATTTTCACAATTTATTAAAATTATAATCATAATAATGTTTTTGTAATTTCAAATAGTATTTTCTTAGGTTTTAACAAATAATAAAAAACAAAAAAAAAAAAAAAAAATCTATCTAACAGGTGATTTTGCACAATTATTATTAAATTCTATAATTTTCATTGTGAAAAATTTTTGCTTAAAAAAAATAAATTAATTAAATTGAATTTACAACAAAAAAAAAAAAAAAAAAAAAAAAAGAAAAAATTAAAAGTAATTATTGTTGATACAGAAATTTAGAAAGTAAAATATAAAAAACACACAACACCTGTAACAACAAAATAATATTTTATATCTTTTTAATTAAAATCATATCGCTAACATCAATAAATTCAAAGAAACAAGAATTTTTCGGTGTATCTTTTTTTCAATCGTATAGAATTTTTTATTCTATAACAGGTGTTTTATCTGTAACAGGTATTACAATGTGCAACAAATACAAAAAAATATAAATAAAAATATCAATCAAATTGTATCAGTGATTTATACTATTTATTCAGTTTATAACTGATAATTTAAATTCTATTATAAAAATTTTAATAAAATTCAGTGTAATACTATATAGCGATTATATGTTAATTATTATCTCTTGATTAGAGAATAAAATTTTGATTCACAATCGTGAACGTAACGTCTCATCGTTAATTTTATTCAATTAATTAAAGAACAAAATTAAAAACAGATTGAAGAAATTGAACAGAAATACAATTAATTAATTTATAATTACTTAGAGTAATAAAACATATTTACTAATGTTTGAGATCATTTTGATCACAAAATTTAATGTTTCGACGATTTAATGATAGAAAAATAATTAATTAATCAAACAAACCAAACAAACCAAACAAAAAAAAAAAAAACAATCCCACAATATTATTTATTTATTTTCGTATAATTTTTTGTTGTTTCTGTAACATTAAAAAACCATAAATCATATTAAATGAATAAAAATTAATTGAGAAATATTATCAATTGAAATTGACCGGACGTTACTTGTTAACCAAACCAAAAAAAAACTAAACTAAACATAAATTTTATATATATATATATATAAATATCTATATTACTGATCTTACATAATTCATAATAATAATAAATTAATAATAATAATAATAATAATAATAATCTTTTAATAAATCTTTTTGAAACAAAAAAAAAATTAATAATGTTCAGAGAGACAAACCAGAACAAACCAGAAACCGAAACAAGGAAGCACACCAATAAAAATAGCAAATTTATTTTATTTTTTTCTTACAACAAAAAACAATTCATTTATGCAAATTAAGTACATTCATTAAGAAAACATAAAAATACATATACATAAATAATGCCAAAAAAAAAACAAAAAAAAAAAAATGCAAAAAAATAATTTGCCAATAAAAAATAAAAGCAAAAAAAAAAGAAAAAAAGAAACGGAAAACAAAAAATAATTTTTATTTATTTAATTAATTAAATGGACCGTTTTGATTTTTTTTTTTTTTGTATTATTTAAATATTTTTGACACCCTCCAAAAATAAATAAAATAAAACTCTAAAAATGATCGCAAATTTTTTCCCCCATTCACACAAAAAAAAAAAAAAAAAAAATCAATCAAAAAACAAGGAAATTCAAATATAAACTGTAGAAGAAGTAGAAATTTATTATTTATAAATTGCGATTAAATCATGTGTCTAAATAATTTAGTTAATTTCCTGATTATAAATTTTTATTTATTTCAATTTTTTTTGTTTTTTTTTTTTTTATTTGATATTTCCTGTTAAGATATTGAATTTTAAGGATACGCAAATACGTACAATTTTGACTAAAAGGAATTTTAATAATAATATTTATAGTAAAAAACAAAAAAAAAAATATTTAAGAAAATTATATTTAAAGCAAAAAGTAAAGAAAATACAATGACAGAGGAAACAATTATCGGTGGTATAGATAATATAAGAAAACAGCAGCAGCAGCAGCAGCAGCAAGAGACTGATGAATTAATTGAAATGCCATTAATAAAAAAGGATGCAATAATAATTGCACAACAACAACAACAGATACAAGTTGAACCGTTGAATGTTGAACAGGTGAATTATAATTTTCTTTTTAAAATTTATTTACCTTTATAGAAATTTTATTTATTTTAAATATATATATATATATATATATAGAAAATTGTTAAAATGGGACATTCACCATTACCAGAACGTGGTTCATGGGGTAGTAAATTAGATTTTATATTATCTGTTGTTGGTTTGGCTATCGGTTTGGGTAATGTTTGGCGTTTTCCATATTTATGTTATAAAAATGGTGGCGGTGCATTTTTAATACCATATTTATTAACATTAATATTAGCTGGTATACCAATGTTTTTTATGGAATTGGCATTAGGACAAATGTTAACAATTGGTGGTTTAGGTGTATTTAAAATTGCACCAATATTTAAAGGTTAATAAATTAATTTTTATATAATTAATTATGATAAAATAAAACTAGTTAAAATTTAATTAATTTAATTAAATTATAGGAATTGGTTATGCAGCGGCAGTTATGTCATGCTGGATGAATGTTTATTATATTGTTATATTAGCATGGGCAATATTTTATTTTTTTATGTCAATGCGTTCAGATGTACCATGGCGTACATGTAGTAATTATTGGAATACAGAAAATTGTGTTAATCCATATGAACGTAAAGATTTATTATGTTGGAATATAAATAATAATAATAATAATAATTTATTAAATTATAATTATAATAATAATAATAATATAAATATATCTGGTACAATTGGTGGTGGTGTATTAACAAGAATTTGTTCATTAAATAATAATAATGTAACAATAAGTGAATTAACTGATCCGGTTAAGGAATTTTGGGAGTAAAAATGAATTTTATTTATTTTTTGATTAAATTTAAATTTATTTTTATGTTTTATTTTTTCTTATTTTAAAATAGACGTCGTGCCCTTATGATCTCACCTGGTATTGAACATATTGGTAATATACGTTGGGAATTAGCTGGTACATTATTACTTGTATGGATTTTATGTTATTTTTGTATATGGAAAGGTGTTAAATGGACGGGAAAGGTTGTCTATTTTACCGCATTATTTCCATATATTTTATTAACAATATTATTAATACGTGGCATTACATTACCGGGTGCAATTGAAGGTATTAAATTCTATATAATACCAAATTTTTCCAAATTAAATCAATCAGAGGTGAGTGATAGCCAATAGTTAATGTGTGAAAAATTTTATTTTGAAAAAATATGAAAAAAATAATAAACTTAATACAAAACAATATAAAATTCATCACCAGGTATGGATCGATGCGGTTACACAAATCTTTTTCTCATATGGTTTAGGTTTGGGTACATTAGTTGCATTGGGCAGCTATAATAAATTCACAAATAATGTTTACAAGTAATTTAATTTAAAATATACTAAATAATTAATTAATTTTTTAAATAAAATAAAATTATATTTAATAGAGATGCGCTAATTGTATGCACGGTTAATTCGAGTACAAGTATGTTTGCCGGTTTTGTTATATTTTCGGTTGTTGGTTTTATGGCACATGAACAACAACGTCCTGTTGAGGAAGTGGCAGCATCTGGTAAATTTCTCAAAAATCACAGAAAAAAATTTTTATTTTTTATTTTCAATTTTCTATTTTTTATCGTATTAGGTCCTGGTCTTGCATTTTTAGCATATCCATCGGCTGTACTACAATTACCTGGTGCACCATTATGGTCATGTTTATTCTTTTTTATGTTATTATTAATCGGTTTAGATTCACAATTTTGCACAATGGAAGGTTTTATAACAGCAATAATTGATGAATGGCCACAATTATTACGTAAACGTAAAGAAATATTTATCGCAATTGTATGCGCACTCAGTTATTTAGTTGGTTTAACATGTATAACACAGGTAATTTTAATTTCAATTTAAATTTATTTTTATATTAAATTATTACAAATTATTTATATATAAATAGGGTGGAATGTATGTCTTTCAAATATTAGACTCATATGCAGTTAGTGGTTTTTGTTTATTATTTTTAATATTTTTCGAATGTGTATCAATATCATGGGCATATGGTTGTGATCGTTTTTATGATGGTATTAAAGATATGATCGGTTATTATCCATTATTATGGTGGAAATTCTGTTGGACAATAACAACACCAATGATTTGTATTGTATGCAATATAAATAAATTAATTATAAATAATTAAATAAAATAAAAAAAAATATAATTTTCTTTTTATTTTTTTTTTTTTTTTTTGTTTTTTTAGGGTGTTTTTATATTTAATCTTGTACAGTGGACACCAATTAAATATTTAGATTATTCATATCCATGGTGGTCACATGTATTTGGTTGGTTTACCGCATTATCATCAATGTTATGTATTCCCGGTTATATGATATGGTTATGGATGAATACACCTGGTGATCGTGCACAGGTATATTTAATAAAATTAATTTTATTTACTTTATTTTATTTTCATAATTATTATTTATTTTTTTTTTTTTTTTCAATTAGAAAATCCGTGCTATTGTTAGAATAGATGATGATGTTAAATCATTGCGTGAACGAATGCAAAATGATGCAAAAAAAGCTGCCGAATCATATTAATATTAAATAAAAAAAAAAAAAAAAACCACATGCATAAACTGCATAACAGTTGTACACAGGACACAGTAAATGAAATAAATAATCCACACAAAACATAATAAACACAGAGAGAGAGCATGAAAGAAGAAAATAAAGAAAACTAAAAAACAATTTATATAAATAATTTAATTTTCATTTTATTAAAAATTAAGGCAATAAATAATTAAAAATAGATAAAAATATTTATAATAATTAATCAATTAAAATAACATATAAATACGGTAATGCCACAGTATAATCACCATCGACAACAGTGTGTAGCATCAGCAGCAGAAACAGCCGCAGTAAGCATCCGTAAAAAAAAAAAAAAAAAATTCTAGTTTATTTTTTTTTTGTTTTAAATTTAAATTTCTGTATGCATATTAAATAATGCGCCTAATTATTCTTTTTAATTTATAATTATTTATTTATTTATTTTATTAATTTTAATCAAAAAAAAAAAAAAAAACTCAAAAAAAAAAAAACTCAAAAAAAAAACACTCAAAAAAACACTCAAAAAAACACTCAAAAAGAAAATTAATTTATTTTAATCATTTATATATAAAAAAACCAAAAAAAAAAAAAAAAACATTTATATTAATATTTTATTATAATTATTATTGAAAAACCAATTAATTCTTGTTTATTTTATTTTATTTTATTTTATTATTATTTATTAATACATTTACAGGTAATACACCACACCTACAACTGATGTTACAGTTTAATAATTCTTTCTGATTGTATTTTTATCGTATTTTGTTTTGCATATTTATTAGCACTTTTAAAGTGTTTAATTTTGATTCAACATACACTAATTACGCATATAAAATCATATAAATTAACATATTTTCTCTAATTATATTAATTTATGTTAAAATTCATTTTTAATATTTATTGAGTGATCGATCATAATTTATTGCTATTGTCGCTTAACCAGCGTGTGCATTACCTAATCAATTTAATATCCTATCCTTTGGAAGACTAAATATCTACTAATATCTTACATTCTATTCCATAAATTAACATGATAGCTCAAAGCTATTCACATTTCGATTTCACGTCATAATTCCTAAACATATCAATTTCAGTATAAAACCAAAAAAAAAAAAAAATCATAATAATTAAATATTTAATTATAGATTTTATAATGAAAAATTTCTCTAAACTGTGTTTTACTAGTGAATTTATTTTGTATTTTTATTCTTTTTACAAAATTATATAAAAAAAAAAAAATAAACAAATAAAAGCGTGTAAATCAGGTTATATATCTTATATAAAATACAAAATTACGTAATAATATTTATAATAATTATTATTGACATTATTAGCACTATCATCCCACAAGTTAAATGATTAACAACAAACACAGCTAGTATAAAATATGAGAGCAAAACGAAAAAACAAAAAAAAAAAAAAAAGACAATCTTTACGATTATTTAAGTTCGTTTAAAGTCAAAATATATGTGGTTTTTTTTTTTTTATCAAGGAAGTCGAGCATAAAGTAAAGAAAAACACAAAGCAAAAAATTCTTAAACAGAGTTTTTTTATTATGATTATTATACAAAAATTAAAGTAGATAGAACGAAACGCTTGTATTGAAACGCATAACACATGTTACAATATAGTTATAAGTTAACCAAAAGACTAGACACATTTCGTTAACTAATTCATAAAAAATGCAAACATGTATGTACATATGAATGCAATATAATGAAATAATAAATATTTAACCAAACTATCGTTTATCTTCACTTACATATACATAAAAATTTATTTTCATTTTTGTGTATAGAAATATTAAGTCATCTGGGTTTTTTTTTTTTTTTTTTTTTTAGAGGAATAAAGAGGAAAAAACTTAAGACAAAATAATCAGACAAAAGCATATTAGTTGATACTTTAAGACAAGTGTTTAATATTGTGCATAGAATTATCATCTTTACTGTGTTATATTCTTTTCATTAATAATTAAAATATGAATAAATTATTTTTTTTATTATTATTTATATTTTATTATTTTATTATTTTTGTATATCCTTTAAAAACTATAATCGATAATAGTAATAATAATAATAATAATAATAATAATAATGATAATAATATTAGCAGCAGTAAAAGTAATATCAACAGTAACAGTACCAGCAACAATAATAATTATAAAATTTTTTTAAAAAATTATTTTAAAATAATAAATAAAACAAGTGTAATAAATAGTGATAATGATAATGATAATGATAATGATAATGGTAAAACAATATTAATGAATTTAATTGATAAAAATTTAATAAATACATTACAAATATCTGAAAAGATAAATGAAATTAATGAAAATAATGAAAATGATAAAATAAAATTAACATTTTTAGATTATTATAGTGATGGTGTTAATTATTATTTAGAAAATAATTGGGAAATGTGTATTGAAAATTTATTAACAAGTATTTATGGTTGGAATGAATATTATTTATTAACTGGACAGTGTCGTCTACAATGTGAACAAAAACGTGAAAAATATTTAAAGAAATTTTTACAAAAATATTTTAATCAATTTAATGTTAAAAATTTTTTATTAAAAAATTATGAAATTTTTTTTTTAAATACAAATATAAATAATAATAATAATCAATATTTTTTTTTACAAATAAAAAAAACATTATGTATACAAAAATGTATATATAATACACAACCATATTTAAATAAATATTTTCATTTACATCATGATGATAAAATTATGTTTAAAAAACGTTATCCATATGAATATTTACAATTATGTTATTATAGGGTAAATTTATTATTATTATTATTTTTTTTTTTTAATTTATTTAATTTATTAATTTTTCATAGTGTTTTCTTGTTTTTAATTATTATTATTATTTTAATTATTTTAATTACTAACTGGCAAAAATAAATTGTTAAAAATCAGAAATCATATTAAATTATGGAGAAATTATGCGAAAACAAAGTACATGTTTTGTACTCTGAATTCCCTTTATAGAACACCGGCTTAATAGAAAAAAAAGTTAAATTTTTTAGTCCTAGCAGTGGCTTAATAGTCGGTGAAGCTTATTAGAGGGTCGATTTTTTTAAAATGAAATTTTTATTGAATTCTTATTTAATTATTGGAATTTTTAAAATTTACTTATCAAAATCTTAAGCAAATCTGAAGCAAAATTATCTTCATCTAAACAAATAATTCAATCAATTTTTCATGAATTGAAAGTTTTCTCTTCCCATTCGATTATATTTTAGTATAATTAAGAAGCCAGTGGCTTAATAAAGGTTAGTAAGTGGCTAAATAGAAGAATTCTAAAACATTTTCCAATACAAAAACACTATTAATGCTTAATAGAATGTAGTGTCTTATAAAGGGAATTCAGGGTAATTATAGTATAATAATTAAACATTAAATAAACATTTATTGATTGAATTTGTGATTATTTTTATTTGAATTAATGAATTTTGTAAGAGATATTATATTGAATAATTATCGGCTCTAAATGATACTCAATTAATAATGCAAATACACTGAATATTATTTTAAAGCTTAAACGACAGTTTAAAGCACGCTCTACTTACTCGTTATCAGTTGTACGCGATATTTTCAGCCTTTTTTTCCAATTCATAATTTTAAAAACTTGCCATGGCCAATGTCTAATGTAGCTTTATTTTTACAAAACAAAACAAAAAAAAAAACAATAATTTCCAGTAAGAATCTAATTTATTCATGATTATCTGATTATGAATGAAACTAAATACACTCATCCATCGATTTACGCGGTACTTTTTATACGTGGATTCACTTTAGCGCGATCAAGAAAAATTACAAAAATTGAACTTATTTATTGTAATTTATTTCGTCAGTGGTTTATTCATCTCATTCATACACTTATAAATAATGATGCGACTTGTTTAAACGCGGTTTAAATTGACGCGAGCTTTTGCAGAACAAATTTACCGCGATAATCGAATGATGAGTGTAATTAATTTTACATAAATTTATATTTTTATTTAAATAATTATTCTTATAAATTATTTTTTGATATTTTAAATTTGCACCCATAAAAAGGATGGACAAATTGAGCGTGCTGTTGATGCTGCATATACTGTACTTACAATAAATCCAACAAATAAACAAATGTTAGAAAATATTAAATATTATATGAATTTAACTGAAATTGATTTAACAAATATTCACGATATGGAAGAAAAGGTAAATAATTAATGAATAAAACAAGAATAGGTGATAATTATATTATTATTTTTTTTATTTTTATTTTATTTAAAAGAATTTTGTTAAATATTATTTAAATGGACTTAAAGCATATGATGAATCAGATTGGTTAAATACAATTGATAATATTGAAAAATCAATTTATTATTATGAAATTGAAGAGAATTTATGTCGTGCATTTTGTGAGGGTGAATTTGATCAGGGTTGGTTAGCTGATTTTACATCGGCAATATCAAGTATGTTTAAATTTATAACATAAATACATAAAAATAATAATAATAAAAAAAAAAATAAAATAAAAACCACAATAATTATTATAATTCATATGAATTTTTCATTTAGATCATTATACATTTATATTACGTTGCAAACAAAATTGTACACAAGAATTATCATATGTACGCGGTGTTTATTATAATGATTTATTTCCAAGTCATTATGATTATTTAACATATGCATATTATAAAGGTAATTTAATTATAATTAATTTTATATTTTTATATATATATATATATAAATATAGTATTTTTCTTTAATAATTAGTTAATAGATTACGTGAGGCATGTCAAGCGGCTGCTAGTTACTTATTATTTTATCCAAAATCAAAAAGAATGTTAGATAATATTAAATATTATAAAGATAATCATAATATTGATAAAGAATATTTAAAACCAACAACAGAAGCATTAAAATATTATCAACGTATAAATTATGAAAAGAAAATATTAACATATGTTGATTATAATTTTAAAAAATTAATTAAAGATACAGCTGATAAAAAGAATATTATTTATAATACAAATATGGATAATAATAAAAACTATGAAGATGATGTTGATGATGATGATGATGATGATAATGACGATGATAATGACGATGATAATGATAATGATTATTATGATAATATATTTAAAATATATTAATACAAAATTATTTACATATAATAATAATTGTTAATTGATAATAATAATAATAATAATAATAATAATAATAATAATAATAATAATAATAATAATAATAATAATAATAATAATAATAATAATAATAATAATAATAATAATAATAATTCTTTTGAAAGATTTTCTTTTTGAGTAGAAAATTTTTTGACAGATGTAACAGGTGTAAATTACACGTACAATATTTTTTTAGTCATTTTCAATTAATATTAAAAAAATAAATTTTATAAATGATGAAAATAAATTTACTCAATAAATTGATAAAAATTTTCTTTTATTTTTTTTTAACTTTAAATTTGTTTACAGATTAAGGAATTTTCTTTCTTTTTTTTTTTTGTTATTTTTTTAAAGCAGATTATGATGCATGGTTATGCGAACCGGCGACTATTTTTGTTAGTATTTTTTTTTTTTTCTTTTTTTTTTGGAAGTAAGTAGAATCAGATTATCATCAGAATATTCAAAATTATTTCTAATGTACTAAAATTTTGAGTCTCCATTAATAGTGGGGTAATTTGTATAGGGAGGTTATGAATTTATGCAAAGATTTATTTAATGTTTTAATGAAAAGAAAAACACAAAAAAAAAAAAAACCATAAAAATAATTATTCATACTTCGTTCATAATTTCTATGAACCGAGAAAATTAAATGAAAAAAAAAGTTAAATAAAAATTATTAAAATCAAAAGTTATGCACGTTTTGCGACACGACAAATACAAAACGAAACCCTTTTTTTCTTAATGTTTTTTTTTTTTTGTTTCTTTTTTGTTTTATGCTCTCTTGTGTCTCTAGCAACAGCATCTAATTTTATAAAATAGCCGAAAAATGTATAAACATGTGACAAACAACCACCACCCAAGCATCTTAAACACCTCAATCATAACCATCACTGTCAGCCACCATCAAACCCAAAATAATTTTTATCATTATTATGATTCGTCTTGTCTATTTACACCCACATTAGATGCGTAACGTCGTTTTTTTAATCAAGTTCATCAATCTGTATCGTTTTACACTTTAGAGTGATAACACGCATCGTTAGCAATTGTTATTAAAAGAAATAAAACAACATCAAATAAATTAGATTTTGGTTTTGTTTTAGTTTTTGACAAAATTTACCTTGAGGTTAAATTTGTGAATAAAATTGTGAAAATGAAGTTCTTTAAGAAAAAAAATAAAAACAATGGTGAAAAACCAATGTATGTGGAAATTTTACCTGGTGAAAGTATTAAAACAAAAATCGAAGGCGTAGAATATATAATAAGTGTTAAAAAGGTTGGTGATGCCGGTGCGAATGCTGAGGTCAATGCAAATGCCAATTTAGAACAATCGATCAACACTCCGGGTTGGAAGGTAGAAAAACCACAGAATATGAATGATGTGACCGAAAATACGGATATGGACAGCAGTGCATCTGATATTTACGTGACGCTAAACAGATCAACTTCGAATAATAATACTAATAATAATAATACTAATAATAATAATAATAATAATAATAATAATAATAATAATAATAATAATAATAATAATAATAATAATAATAATAATAATAATAATAATAAAATGAAGAACAATAGAATGCCGCCAGAGGTGGAGCCATCAACTAGTCAAATGCACGCTGCAAACCGAATTGAGGTCGATTTACATCGAAGTGACATCCATGTTGTTGAAACAAAAAAAAAGGAACCGAATTACTATGATTTTGTAAAAAATGATGAAATGCCGCCACCATTTTACATCAAAGAGAGTCAAACTGTGGAAAATTTGCGTGAAATCGCTGCAGAGATGGGCCTTGAACACTTCGACATAAAACTTTTTCGAAATGCAGACGAGGCTAAGCTTCAATGCTATTCCAACGCTGACTTTGTGAAGACGCAAAAATATTTCGATAGAAAATGCATTGCATATGTTACGTATTCATTGAACTACGAACGTAGCTACAAGGTGGTAATGAAAGGGCTACATCCGAATACTGATCCAGAGGTAATTAAGCGGGAGCTGATGCGTCTCGACTTTAAACCACTGCAAGTCTTTAACATCATCAAGAAGAACGGACTAAAAACTACATTTTTTCTGATCGTACTGCAACAAGAGCAGTACAACAAGGATAACCATCATCCTATCTACGGTGTTAGACGGTTCCTGAATATGGTAGTGACAGTGGAAAAAGCATTGAAAACACAAAACATTATTCAGTGTTTCGGTTGCAAAGAGTTTGGTCATTCCAGAAACTATTGTCCACTGAAAACAGCCTCCAACGAAAATATTCAAGAAAAAAGTGTGAATAATCGACGTAATTCAAGTTTAAATGGAAATTGTTCATCCAATTCTTATCAATATTCAGCTGATCAGGAAGTACCAGAGGTAAAGTTACCACTGCAACAAAATTTACCAGAAACATTTGATCAACAAAAATCGGCAAGTTGCTCACATTTACCGCGCGAAGGTTATGTGCCAAACTGTAACAGAAAAAATGCGTTGAATTCATCTTGGTCATATAGTTTGGATGAAGTGCAAAGCGAAACACCGATAACATTGAGCAAGTGTGTGGAGAAAGTCGACAATTTGCAAACAAAATTTGAAAGAATTGATAAAAAAATTTATGATTTGATGTCTAAGCAGCATTCAATGGACGAGTCTCTGACCAACATAGGAAGGGCACTAAACTCGATTTTGAATAAGATTGTGCGATCACCGTTTTAAAACTTTTTCTCTGACCTTTGACTAATAATTGACTTGATTTTACCTTAATTACAATAACGATTTGATACTGATTTATATTTATGTAAAATTAAAATGAAAATTTATGAAAATGTATGCTTACTTATGCACATGTATGCAGAGAAGCAATTATCAATAATTATCTAAATATTTATTTTGCACTTTATGTATTTTATGTATTTTATGTATTTTATGTGTTTCATTCTCTCTAAAAGTATTATCTATATTAAAAAATGCTTAATAAAAATAATTTGATTTATTTATTTATATTTTATTATTCTTTCCATCAACATAAACATATCCAGAGTATCAAACCCAAACCAAACCAACAATTTTCGTTTCAGTGAACGTGAGAACCAGTGACCTACTTTTGCAATTTTTTACAACATTTGTTGCCTCCTTGATAACCGTTCATAACCTTTGTTAACCTTCGTTTGCCGCATTCATAATATAAATTTAGAACTTTTGACAATGAAATTCTATTTCAACTGCGTTGCCCGTCGACTATAATCACGCGTAACTATTTATTAGCGAAGCGATAATCAACCAGCAGCCAACTAAATGCTTTGAATCTTCATTTGATTGACTAAAAAATCGTTTTTAATTTATGCAACAGCCCCTATCGTTGTTATAACAAAATATTTAAAATGCAGAAAAACTATTCACTGACCTTTTCTTATAGAGGGTGGAATTCTGACTCTCCGCTCCGCGTTGATGATTTCACTCTATTTTTGCCTCGTCAGTTTCATTGCAAGTCTTTGGCAGCATCAGCTAAAAAAAGTAAACAAATCAATTAATATAAACAGAAAAAATCGCACAAATAAACGAACCACCCAAGCCACCCACGTTTTCATAAAGTTATCAAGTTAAGAGACGTTTAACAGGTCGGATTTAAAGTTTCGGATAAGTTATTGAACCGTATAATGTGTGGGTGGCACCGCGAGTCTACCTCACTACTAGCAACAATTTTTCATAATTTATGACGATTTTTTTCTTTAATTTTGTAATTCTCGCCACCTGTCCAATCAGTCATCGATACGACACCTTTGCTAAACTATTGGTGAATCGGTTATCGGTGATGATTGGCAATTTTATTTTTCTAAGGTAATTTTCAAGGACATTTACTTAAAAAATAAATTCTTGGCTTGTGTAATCAACCAACCCAGCCACCCATTTTAATTTATTTAGGAAGCCAAACAATCAAACAACCTTTTGAAATTTCATCGAACATTCTACGACCTACATAGCCACCATCCACGTTTACGACACAAACCACCTTGTATTATTCGCTGCTTTAACACCACAACAACAAGTAATTGTTTTTCGCGATTCAACAATGAATTCTTTTTAAAAAAAACTTTTTTCTTCATTTACTTGTACCACCCTCAAGCCAGCAACAATCATAACGAAAAAAGTTAGCCTGCCACCCACCAAGACGTTTCGTTCATTTCATATTTCACGTGTTTTTTGTTTTTTGATGTATTTGCCAAGAACAATAAATGTCCTTAAATAGTGACTTTTGGCTATTGCTAATGAAAACTTTTTCTCATTTTGGAATTTCTTAACACTTTTTTTTCGTCTCATTTTCATTGAATTTTCTATTACGTAATTCAACATAATTAGCAAAAATCTTATATAACTTGTTGCTATAAGAGTTCTCATAAAATTCTCTGTAGTCACATTTATCGTGATTCATATACGTTTTTTGATTTTCTTCACCTGATTACATAACAACGCATAACAACAAATTGCATGAAATAAAGTAAAAATTATGTTATAAAAGTAAGTTTTTTTTTTCGCTGATTTTTTTCTTTTAACTTTTAGAAATTAGTCAAGATTATTAATGAGCTTTAATTTCTGTACCCAAGAAATTTAAAGCAATAAAAAACGTAAGAAATTTTCTTCATTTTAAAAATCGATTAATTTACCAAATGATAAAGCTAAACACCCACATCATTATCGCCCACTTTCTATGTAGCAAATTTTGTCTGCAGAGCGCATATATGTTGTCACAATTATATTTCTACGCAATTAAAAAAAATGATTTTCTTTCTCTTAATGCATAAGAAAAAAAAACTTTTCCATCCTCTAAACCAATAAAAATGCTTACTATATGAATATGGGGAAATTTAAAATTTGATTTTCCCTATATGAGTATGGAAGAGGAAAATCCATAAGTGAAACATTTATTGTTTCTTAACGAATTCTTTATTAAAAATTTCTCCCAAATATTTGATTATCGTAAAAATTCTATATGCTACTGTGGTGGCACATATAGTATATAAGTCGATAAAATATTGCAATTTGTGTATCATAAAATTAATAAATTAAAAAAATAAAAAAACATTGTGATTAACATCAAAAAAAAAAGGAAAGGAAAAACAGTTTTAACCAAAGTGATAAAAATTATAATTAATAAGTTAGTGTTGAGAAGAAAATTGTAAGTAAAAAAAAAAAAAACTAAATAATTACTTTGCGAATTTTATTTAAATTTAAATTTTGCACACAAAAATCAATTTTAATCATTTATTGCGATTTTAACATAAATCAGAGAAACATTATTTTTATTAAATATTTTTTTTGTACGAACAATTATTATGTTTTTATCGCGAATTTATTGCAAATTGTTTTTTTTTTGTTGTTTAAACATAATTTATTCTTAACAAAAATAGAAATATTCCATAGAATTTTCATTATCGAGAAAATAGTTTTTTCTATTAACAAAAAAAAAAAAAAAAAGGTGAAAAGTTTTTTGCGCATCGAACTAGGTGAAAACTAAGAAACGCATCATAACGGCAACAAAAAAAAGAAAAAGTTCACAAATTAATATATATGTGTGGTTCTCACGCAACTAACTATTATCATTGCACTATCATCGGGTCATTCAGCAGTAACACCTGTTAGAAAAAAGATACATTTTGTGTATTTCTTTGTGTATTATTTAACATTAGTAATGCTCAGTTAACTTAATAAAAAGTAAATTTAATAAAAATCATTAGGTGAGGTAAAAAAAAGGAAAATCGTGCAAAAAAAAAAACAGCTGCTCAAATGAAATGCAATTAAATGTGTAATTTTTTTCTTCTTGTTTTTCGCGTGTTATTTTGTTTTTTTTTTTTTGCATTTCTTTGCAAATTCCATAAATTTCGTGTCATATTTATTTGTTTTGCATAGAAAATTTATTGTTTCAAAAAAATAAAGAAAATCATTAAAAAGTACAAAAAAGTTTCACGTTTATTGTGTTTAAATAAAAGCTCAGACATTTTTTCTAATAGCCATCATTTAGCCATCAATTTATTTTACCTTTAACATAATATATAGTCTTATGTAACAAAAAAAAACTTTTAACGCATCTAATAATAATAATAATAATAATATGTTAAACAAAAAGCTTAATAAAAACTTAATGATTTTTTATTAAGTTTGGCTTTTGCTAAAACAAAGAAACATGTGAAATTCTGTGTAAAATTTTCATAGGAAAAACCAATCAATAAGTGAACCAATCAACGCGACCATTTCAATTTATATTTCTGCAGCCCCCAAAAACAAAACTACCAATCATGTAATTTTATATTTTTGAGAGAGAAAACAAAAACGATATTCTTATGCTCAGTGGGTGGCAAAACAAAAGGCTAGTGTAGAATATAAAGAAAATCAATTTTAGCAAACTTTAATGCAAAATATAAGCGACGAAATAAATTTCAAAAATAATTTTTGGTTTTTTCCTTGTGCTTTTTGGTGTATTTACCGTTTTTTTTTTTGCAAGTATTAACCATTGTCCATAGTATTATGCAAGTGATACGTGTATGTATTCTATGAAGATCAACCAAAACCACGAAAACTTTTAGTTAAAATTAAAAAAATAAAAAATATTCACACAGTGCAATGCATGATTATTATCAATTTTTTATGTTTTGCAATTTGTTTTTATATTTATTTTTTTTAAATAATATAATTGAATAGCGAAAATTTACAAAAAGTGCATAAAATTATGATTTTCTCATATAGTTTATTTTTTTTTTTATTTATAAATTTATTTCACAAATAGTATTTTCGACTGTGGAGCTGTAATTACTAACAACCAGCTAGCTGATAATCGGTTTCTAACTGGTCAGCAGCATCAGCTGCAACAGGAGTACTGTTGTCACCTACCGAACTGGACCAGTTCAAAAGGTTAGGAAATTTTTATTATTTTTCTTTTTATTAAAATCATGAAAATAGTAAGCACACACGGCCAGAATAAAGGAAAAATAGATTTTATATATATAGTCGGCTGTGATATTTCTTACAAAAAAAAAAAATTATGTTAAATTAATTAATAATCAATACAAACAGTTATAATTGAAATTGTATCATTTATTTATTGTTTAAAATTTATTAGTTTTAATATATTTCGTTTTAAAGAATCTATGTTTGATGTGATTTGATTACAAATAGAAAATATTCAACAGGAATTCATCAATTATATGTGACAGTATTCTAGCGTTCAGCATAAATTCCTTTAAACAAATAACATATTATAATTTATTTTAACATAAATATTATAAATAATCCATCAAAATTATGTTACCAACATTATTAATATTTTTTAATTTATCCTTATGTTTTGTTATTTTATCCTTATTATTATTACCTGAATATCTAATCCATAGACGAATAATATCTGTCTATTTTCTTCTACTTTTTTTTAAAAACGTTTTACATATTTTTTTTTATTATTATTTTCATTAATGTGACGACAATGGTCGGGCATTAATAAAATTTTTATACGAAAAGGAAAGAAATGTGTTAAATTTTTTCGTTCATGTAAATGCCGTTAAAAAACAATCATTTTTTATTCATTTTTTCTATTTTCTTTACGGTTTTTGTTTTGTTTTTTTTTTTGGTTGCTTTTAGCGAGCGTTTTTTCTTTTTATTATTTTCTTACGTTAAATTGACGTCACAGTTAGTTTTTCTTTTTGTGTTTTTCCAAATTTTTTCAACTAATTTTTTCAATTAGCTTAGCTAAGTAGTTTCTATTTTATTCGTGGAAATTAGTTTAGTTTAGTTTCGTTGTCGTTTTATTGTTTTTTGTTTTGTATTTTTCTCGTTTTTCTTTTTAAAATTTAATTTTACAGCACATGCTGCTATCATCCTCTGTATAGTTTTAGCAAATATATTTATTTAATGTTTTTTTGTTTCGTCACGCTTTAAACACACAAAAAATAATAATTTAAAAAAAAAACCACCGTATAAAACAAGATTCCACATGAATTTTACCTATTAATCCATTTCCAATTATCCATTAATCCAATTTGTTCAATTCATAAAAATTCAAATAGAAAAATCTCACCTTTGCGCTTAAATACACACCGTCGCTACACCATGCTTATAATCACCATGAAATAACAAAAAAAAAATAAAATAAACAAAAGCCAAACACCGTCTAATCTGGGAAAAAAAATCATCTAGGAAAAACAACTGGACAACCCGATAATACATATATATATATTAAAAGTCAGTCATAAATGTGATGTGTAAGTGATTTTTGCACTTTGTTTGTTTACTTGTCGTTTTCATTGTATATATTTTACATAAATTTCGATGATAATGCATGCATTAATAAAACACTAAAAATATTTTCATAATTGTATATAAATAAATTCTACAAAAACGATGTAAAATAGTCTTTTTCCTGTTTGTAATTTGTTTTTGGTGTCACAGATACGAACAGGAGCCCAAAATGCAATTTGTCATCGATGCTGTGTACGCATTTGCGTATGCCCTAAATAATCTTCATAAAGATATCTGTCGCAAAGGTCATCAGAGCTATGCAGCGCCCGGTCTATGTCCAGCAATGGCTAACTTCGATGGAGCATCCTTATACAAAGACTACATTCTGAATTTAGCCTTTGAAGGTGGGTAATTGGATTGAATGTATTATGCGGAATTCTCTTTCTATTTTTTTTTTTGTTGTTGTTGAACACAACAAAAAATGTTCGACAATAACTGAATGGTAGTCAGGTTTCGTCGTTATCTCAATGCAATAGTTACCACCGCCTTATTTGTTAAAACTAAATGTCTAATCGTGTAATCGAATAATTGTGTAAATATGAAAAAAAAATTAATTAAAATAAAATTTATAAATGTTTTAATATTAAAATAAATTTGCTAAAAAGTATATGTAAAATTGCGCTAAATAGATATGAAAACACCAAACTTAACTAATACCAGCTACCTCAGACTGCCAATTAACATATAATAGTGATGATAAAAAGTCATTTTTGTGCGAGTGTTCCAAACTCACAGCCTTTAAACATCTGCAACAATAAAAGAAAAAAGCAGAGCCGCACTAATTCAATCTTTAGATCCTCAATTACCCACTCTAAGCTGCGTTTAAATTTTATTTTCATAAAACTCCATCAATATTGCTGTGTGCTGGTGCTACAACTACTGTTGCTGATATTTCTGCAGACATTGCTGGAAGTGAAGTAAAATTTGACGAAAACCACCAGCACAATTTCCACAATATGATTAAGGATAATGATTTCAACGATAAATAATCATCTATATTTTCGGTAAGTTAAATTTTTAGAAAAAATTTCCATTTAGTTCATTTTAGTTAATAAATTATTTTTCTTTTCGTTGCTATAAATTAATCAATTAATTAATTTAAAAAATTTAGCCACTACTTAAATATTTATCAGACAACCCAAATCCAACCCCGGTAACCATTTATTGTTTTTTCAAAATCAATTCAATAAAATTAATTAAGACAATCTAATCCATTAAATTTATTTAATTTATTCCCAAAAAAAAAAAAAAATTCCCTCATATAATAATTTAATCAATAAAAGAACAAAAAAAAAAAAGAAAAAGAAAATACTTTTCTCTTCAAGATAAAAGATATAAATTTTCTTATTTAATTAAATAATAATTTTCTTTTTAATAAACATTCTAATAATCTTTAAGAACAAAAAATATAAATGAATGATTTTCTTTAAATCAAATAAATATATAATAATCAAAACTATAATTATAATCTTATAAAGCTTAAAAAAATTGCAAAAAAAAACTTCATAATACAATTAAATATTAACGAATAAGCGAAATTAATACCAATTAATACCGAAATAAAAATATTTAATTAAACTATATATATATATACAGTCATTCTCTCTCATTTACACGGTTTCCGCAGAAACTTGTTTAATTTAAAAGCGCGTAAAACAATGCAAAAAACAAACATGTATAAATGAAATGGATAAACCAATGATGAAGAAAATTAAAAAATAAACTAACTAAATGTTTGTTATTTTTTATTGTAACCGTGTAAATCGGAAAATGATTGATTATATAAATATAAATATTCGTTATAAAAATAATTATAAAAATCTATTGCCAAAATGTATCATTTATCAAAATACTATCACTAAATATCAATGAGTTTTTGGTGATACTATATAACTACTGTTACTATTTGTATGATTTATGTTAATAGAACAGGTATACACATTTTAATTAATTTTTTTTTTTGTTTTTCTATAATTAAATCATTAATCATATAATATTTAAATAAATAATATTTACATAAAATTTTTCATAACATTTCATAAGAACTCTGTATAAGCTTTTTCTAGTACATTTTTCATCAATAATTTTCTATTTCTATTTTTATTGAAATTTATAAATATTTTATTATAAAAAATTATCTAAATAGATAATGGGAGAGAGATAGGAAAGAATGAATAAACAAAATAACTGAATAACTATTTAAAAAAAAAATAAATAAACACTTGTTACTCAAAAACAATCACATTAATTATCTAATTATCAATTTAATTAATTATAATTTATTTATGAATTAAAATTAAAAAAAAAAGAAGTAACATTAATTATTTGACAATATATAACATAGAGTAAATTATAAATAAATTTAAGAGAAAACAGAGCATAAAATAATAAGAAATGTTAAACGAACAATAGAAAATCCACCATACATATAGTCAGTCACTAATCTATCTAATTTTTTTATTATTTTTTATATTCGGTATAAATGTTTGTCGTTTGATTAAATAACTTTAATAATAATAATAATAATAATAATAATAATAATAATAATAATAATAATTAATCTAAAAATATAAATTACTAAGTAGATGAAAAAGATAAAATGTGTGGAGTGACGAGATACTGGTAATTGTCCATCGATTAAATATCAATGGATATGGCAATGGTCTGAATTAAATTCGCGGCAGGAGATATGAAATGGTTACATTAGATAGGAAAATTTATTTATTTATTTATTTATTTAAACACAATAATAATAATAAAAAAAAATAACTGTGAAAACAGGTGATAATAACAGTCAGGCAGGTAAAACCGTTTCTACAAGAAACGTATAGAAGAATGTTTATAGTAAAGAAATTACGAAGAGTTTGTGTTTTCTATAAGAAAAATAATAAAAATAGCAAAAATAAATAAATAAATAAATAAAAATGGGAATGTAATGGATTAGCAGCATTATTAATTAAGTAAATAAAATATTTTATCATAAATTATTGTCATAAACAAAAAAATGAATAAAAATAAAATAAATATTGATGTGCAAAAACCCATTATAATAGGGAAAAGAATAAAAAAAGCAAAACAAAATTTTCTTTTATTTCATTAACTCATTAAATTTCATTTAAATTTTCCCAAAATTAACCAGAGCAAATTAGTGTAATACACGCTACTAGCGTGTTTGTGTGATGATTCGAGTAGTTTTGGTGGTATTCTGTTGCAGATAACATTTATTGACAGGGATGAGATTATCTACAAAAAAAATTATTTTTAACGAGCTGTAAAAACTGATCATGTTGCGAATGAACTAAACAAGCATTACTTTTATTTATTTATTCTTATTACTAGCATCGATAATTCAGTGATTTATGTAAAACATTGCAGTGACTTTAATAGGTTAGATAAACATCATTCTACAGTCATGTTCAACCTCAATGACGACTTTTATAGTCAATGAAATTTTTTGGAAAAATTTTCGGCAAAAATGCACCTATGTACCGATTCTGCTGCGAAATGTCTCCTTAGATTTGTGTCGTGATGCTGATTAAAACGGAACCAAATATAATAATGAATCTTGCCAAAAAAAAAAATTCACCATACAAGATATGTATCATCATGCTTCTTTGCATAACAGAAACAGCAATGCTTAACGTGTTTTTACCTGGCAAAATTGAACTACTAATGTACTATTGTTTCTTCTCGTTGTATAATTTCTTACTTAATATTTAATAAATGCCAACAAAAAATTATTTTTGGAGTTATGGCCTCTCAAAGCTCAGCAGAATTAATCCAAGAAGATTCGTTTTTCCTCCCAGTTATATGGAAAAACTCAAAAAGTTTCTATACTATGTACTATGTACTATGACCCTAAATGTTTATTAAAATTCGATAGATAATTCATTCATGAATCAAATGAGGTAAAAATCATAATTATGGAGTCATTTTTGGCGCAATGCGAGCCAAAAAACTGCGACAACTACCAAAATGCATGCTGCTATAATTACCAATAATTATCTAAATATTTATTTTATGCATTTTATGTATTTTATGTGTTTCATTCTCTCTAAAAGTATTATCTATATTAAAAAATGCTTAATAAAAATAATTTGATTTATTTATTTATATTTTATTATTCTTTCTATCAACATAAACATATCCAGAGTATCAAAACCAAACCAAACCAACAATTTTCGTTTCAGTGAACGTGAGAACCAGTGACCTACTTTTGCAATTTTTTACAACATTTGTTGCCTCCTTGATAACCGTTCATAACCTTTGTTAACCTTCGTTTGCCGCATTCATAATATAAATTTAGAACTTTTGACAATGAAATTCTATTTCAACTGCGTTGCCCGTCGACTATAATCACGCGTAACTATTTATTAGCGAAGCGATAATCAACCAGCAGCCAACTAAATGCTTTGAATCTTCATTTGATTGACTAAAAAATCGTTTTTAATTTATGCAACAGCCCCTATCGTTGTTATAACAAAATATTTAAAATGCAGAAAAACTATTCACTGACCTTTTCTTATAGAGGGTGGAATTCTGACTCTCCGCTCCGCGTTGATGATTTCACTCTAGTTTTATTGCTAGTCCATGGCAGCATCAGCTAAAAAAAGTAAACAAATCAATTAATATAAACAGAAAAAATCGCACAAATAGACGAACCACCCAAGCCACCCACGTTTTCATAAAGTTATCAAGTTAAGAGACGTTTAACAGGTCGGATTTAAAGTTTCGGATAAGTTATTGAACAGTATAATGT
The DNA here is from genome assembly GCA_963942525.1 of Ptychoptera contaminata. NCBI lineage: Eukaryota > Metazoa > Arthropoda > Insecta > Diptera > Ptychopteridae > Ptychoptera > Ptychoptera contaminata. The sequence goes on from OZ012640.1 coordinate 546,020, forward strand.
GTGGGTGGCACCGCGAGTCTACCTCACTACAATAGCGAAATTTAAATAATGTTAATCATAAATAATGCTAAACACGATTTAATGAAATGACTTTGTGACGTTCACTGGTACAGATGCACCCGTATGTATGCGAGCAACAATTTTTCATAATTTATGACGATTTTTTTTCTTTAATTTTGTAATTCTCGCCACCTGTCAAATCAGTCATCGATACGACACCTTTGCTAAACTATTGGTGAATCGGTTATCGGTGATGATTGGCAATTTTATTTTTCTAAGGTAATTTTCAAGGACATTTACTTAAAAAATAAATTCTTGGCTTGTGTAATCAACCAACCCAGCCACCCATTTTAATTTATTTAGGAAGCCAAACAATCAAACAACCTTTTGAAATTTCATCGAACATTCTACGACCTACATAGCCACCATCCACGTTTACGACACAAACCACCTTGTATTATTCGCTGCTTTAACACCACAACACCAAGTAATTGTTTTTCGCGATTCAACAATGAATTCTTTTTAAAAAAAACTTTTTTCTTCATTTACTTGTACCACCCTCAAGCCAGCAACAATCATAACGAAAAAAGTTAGCCTGCCACCCACCAAGACGTTTCGTTCATTTCATATTTCACGTGTTTTTTGTTTTTTGATGTATTTGCCAAGAACAATAAATGTCCTTAAATAGTGACTTTTGGCTATTGCTAATGAAAACTTGTTCTCATTTTGGATTTTCTTAACACTTTTTTTTCGTCTCATTTTCATTGAATTTTCTATTACGTAATTCAACATAATTAGCAAAAATCTTATATAACTTGTTGCTATAAGAGTTCTCATAAAATTCTCTGTAGTCACATTTATCGTGATTCATATACGTTTTTTGATTTTCTTCACCTGATTACATAACAACGCATAACAACAAATTGCATGAAATAAAGTAAAAATTATGTTATAAAAGTAAGTTTTTTTTTTCGCTGATTTTTTTCTTTTAACTTTTAGAAATTAGTCAAGATTATTAATGAGCTTTAATTTCTGTACCCAAGAAATTTAAAGCAATAAAAAACGTAAGAAATTTTCTTCATTTTAAAAATCGATTAATTTACCAAATGATAAAGCTAAACACCCACATCATTATCGCCCACTTTCTATGTAGAAAAATTTCTCTGCAGAGCGCATATATGTTGTCACAATTATATTTCTACGCAATTAAAAAAAATGATTTTCTTTCTCTTAATGCATAAGAAAAAAAAACTTTTCCATCCTCTAAACCAATAAAAATGCTTACTATATGAATATGGGGAAATTTAAAATTTGATTTTCCCTATATGAGTATGGAAGAGGAAAATCCATAAGTGAAACATTTATTGTTTCTTAACGAATTCTTTATTAAAAATTTCTCCCAAATATTTGATTATCGTAAAAATTCTATATGCTACTGTGGTGGCACATATAGTATATAAGTCGATAAAATATTGCAATTTGTGTATCATAAAATTAATAAATTAAAAAAATAAAAAAACATTGTGATTAACATCAAAAAAAAAGGAAAGGAAAAACAGTTTTAACCAAAGTGATAAAAATTATAATTAATAAGTTAGTGTTGAGAAGAAAATTGTAAGTAAAAAAAAAAAAAAACTAAATAATTACTTTGCGAATTTTATTTAAATTTAAATTTTGCACACAAAAATCAATTTTAATCATTTATTGCGATTTTAACATAAATCAGAGAAACATTATTTTTATTAAATTTTTTTTTTGTACGAACAATTATTATGTTTTTATCGCGAATTTATTGCAAATTGTTTTTTTTTTGTTGTTTAAACATAATTTATTCTTAACAAAAATAGAAATATTCCATAGAATTTTCATTATCGAGAAAATAGTTTTTTCTATTAACAAAAAAAAAAAAAAAAAAAAGGTGAAAAGTTTTTTGCGCATCGAACTAGGTGAAAACTAAGAAACGCATCATAACGGCAACAAAAAAAAGAAAAAGTTCACAAATTAATATATATGTGTGGTTCTCACGCAACTAACTATTATCATTGCACTATCATCGGGTCATTCAGCAGTAACACCTGTTAGAAAAAAGATACATTTTGTGTATTTCTTTGTGTATTATTTAACATTAGTAATGCTCAGTTAACTTAATAAAAAGTAAATTTAATAAAAATCATTAGGTGAGGTAAAAAAAAGGGAAATCGTGCAAAAAAAAAACAGCTGCTCAAATGAAATGCAATTAAATGTGTAATTTTTTTCTTCTTGTTTTTCGCGTGTTATTTTGTTTTTTTTTTTTTTGCATTTCTTTGCAAATTCCATAAATTTCGTGTCATATTTATTTGTTTTGCATAGAAAATTTATTGTTTCAAAAAAATAAAGAAAATCATTAAAAAGTACAAAAAAGTTTCACGTTTATTGTGTTTAAATAAAAGCTCAGACATTTTTTCTAATAGCCATCATTTAGCCATCAATTTATTTTACCTTTAACATAATATATAGTCTTATGTAACAAAAAAAAACTTTTAACGCATCTAATAATAATAATAATAATAATATGTTAAACAAAAAGCTTAATAAAAACTTAATGATTTTTTATTAAGTTTGGCTTTTGCTAAAACAAAGAAACATGTGAAATTCTGTGTAAAATTTTCATAGGAAAAACCAATCAATAAGTGAACCAATCAACGCGACCATTTCAATTTATATTTCTGCAGCCCCCAAAAACAAAACTACCAATCATGTAATTTTATATTTTTGAGAGAGAAAACAAAAACGATATTCTTATGCTCAGTGGGTGGCAAAACAAAAGGCTAGTGTAGAATATAAAGAAAATCAATTTTAGCAAACTTTAATGCAAAATATAAGCGACGAAATAAATTTCAAAAATAATTTTTGGTTTTTTCCTTGTGCTTTTTGGTGTATTTACCGTTTTTTTTTTGTATTATGCAAGTGATACGTGTATGTATTCTATGAAGATCAACCAAAACCACGAAAACTTTTAGTTAAAATTAAAAAAATAAAAATAAAAATAAAAAATATTCACACAGTGCAATGCATGATTATTATCAATTTTTTATGTTTTGCAATTTGTTTTTATATTTATTTTTTTTAAATAATATAATTGAATAGCGAAAATTTACAAAAAGTGCATAAAATTATGATTTTCTCATATAGTTTATTTTTTTTTTTATTTATAAATTTATTTCACAAATAGTATTTTCGACTGTGGAGCTGTAATTACTAACAACCAGCTAGCTGATAATCGGTTTCTAACTGGTCAGCAGCATCAGCTGCAACAGGAGTACTGTTGTCACCTACCGAACTGGACCAGTTCAAAAGGTTAGGAAATTTTTATTATTTTTCTTTTTATTAAAATCATGAAAATAGTAAGCACACACGGCCAGAATAAAGGAAAAATAGATTTTATATATATAGTCGGCTGTGATATTTCTTACAAAAAAAAAAATTATGTTAAATTAATTAATAATCAATACAAACAGTTATAATTGAAATTGTATCATTTATTTATTGTTTAAAATTTATTAGTTTTAATATATTTCGTTTTAAAGAATCTATGTTTGATGTGATTTGATTACAAATAGAAAATATTCAACAGGAATTCATCAATTATATGTGACAGTATTCTAGCGTTCAGCATAAATTCCTTTAAACAAATAACATATTATAATTTATTTTAACATAAATATTATAAATAATCCATCAAAATTATGTTACCAACATTATTAATATTTTTTAATTTATCCTTATGTTTTGTTATTTTATCCTTATTATTATTACCTGAATATCTAATCCATAGTATTATTTTATTTACATTTTTTTTTATATTAATTATATTCGTATGTTTTTATCGTTTTATAAAAAATAAGAGAAATTTTTTACGTATAAATAATAATAATTATAGTAAAAAAATAAATTGTAAAAGAAGATTAACTATAAAAAATAAAAGAGCAAGAAATGTAAAAAAGGTGAAAAATTTTAATTAATTTATAACGAAGAAAAACGCAACAAAACTTATCATCAATTATTTATCATTTTAATAATAATATTTTAAAAATTTTTGTCTATTTAGTCACTACTGTCTATCTTTAAAAAATAATTTATAATTATGCCAAAAAAAATAAATCAAAAACGTGAAAAATATATGCGAAAAAAAGCAAAACGCTTACAAGTGTTTTCAACATTAAGACGAATAATATCTGTCTATTTTCTTCTACTTTTTTTTAAAAACGTTTTACATATTTTTTTTTATTATTATTTTCATTAATGTGACGACAATGGTCGGGCATTAATAAAATTTTTATACGAAAAGGAAAGAAATGTGTGAAATTTTTTTGTTCATGTAAATGCCGTTAAAAAACAATCATTTTTTATTCATTTTTTCTATTTTCTTTACGGTTTTTGTTTTGTTTTTTTTTTTGGTTGCTTTTAGCGAGCGTTTTTTCTTTTTATTATTTTCTTACGTTAAATTGACGTCACAGTTAGTTTTTCTTTTTGTGTTTTTCCAAATTTTTTCAACTAATTTTTTCAATTAGCTTAGCTAAGTAGTTTCTATTTTATTCGTGGAAATTAGTTTAGTTTAGTTTCGTTGTCGTTTTATTGTTTTTTGTTTTGTATTTTTCTCGTTTTTCTTTTTAAAATTTAATTTTACAGCACATGCTGCTATCATCCTCTGTATAGTTTTAGCAAATATATTTATTTAATGTTTTTTTGTTTCGTCACGCTTTAAACACACAAAAAATAATAATTTAAAAAAAAAACCACCGTATAAAACAAGATTCCACATGAATTTTACCTATTAATCCATTTCCAATTATCCATTAATCCAATTTGTTCAATTCATAAAAATTCAAATAGAAAAATCTCACCTTTGCGCTTAAATACACACCGTCGCTACACCATGCTTATAATCACCATGAAATAACAAAAAAAAAATAAAATAAACAAAAGCCAAACACCGTCTAATCTGGGAAAAAAAATCATCTAGGAAAAACAACTGGACAACCCGATAATACATATATATATATTAAAAGTCAGTCATAAATGTGATGTGTAAGTGATTTTTGCACTTTGTTTGTTTACTTGTCGTTTTCATTGTATATATTTTACATAAATTTCGATGATAATGCATGCATTAATAAAACACTAAAAATATTTTCATAATTGTATATAAATAAATTCTACAAAAACGATGTAAAATAGTCTTTTTCCTGTTTGTAATTTGTTTTTGGTGTCACAGATACGAACAGGAGCCCAAAATGCAATTTGTCATCGATGCTGTGTACGCATTTGCGTATGCCCTAAATAATCTTCATAAAGATATCTGTCGCAAAGGTCATCAGAGCTATGCAGCGCCCGGTCTATGTCCAGCAATGGCTAACTTCGATGGAGCATCCTTATACAAAGACTACATTCTGAATTTAGCCTTTGAAGGTGGGTAATTGGATTGAATGTATTATGTGGAATTCTCTTTCTATTTTTTTTGTTGTTGTTGAACACAACAAAAAATGTTCGACAATAACTGAATGGTAGTCAGGTTTCGTCGTTATCTCAATGCAATAGTTACCACCGCCTTATTTGTTCAAACTAAATGTCTAATCGTGTAATCGAATAATTGTGTAAATATGAAAAAAAAATTAATTAAAATAAAATTTATAAATGTTTTAATATTAAAATAAATGTGCTAAAAAGTATATGTAAAATTGCGCTAAATAGATATGAAAACACCAAACTTAACTAATACCAGCTACCTCAGACTGCCAATTAACATATAATAGTGATGATAAAAAGTCATTTTTGTGCGAGTGTTCCAAACTCACAGCCTTTAAACATCTGCAACAATAAAAAAAAAAAAGCAGAGCCGCACTAATTCAATCTTTAGATCCTCAATTACCCACTCTAAGCTGCGTTTAAATTTTATTTTCATAAAACTCCATCAATATTGCTGTGTGCTGGTGCTACAACTACTGTTGCTGATATTTCTGCAGACATTGCTGGAAGTGAAGTAAAATTTGACGAAAACCACCAGCACAATTTCCACAATATGATTAAGGATAATGATTTCAACGATAAATAATCATCTATATTTTCGGTAAGTTAAATTTTTAGAAAAAATTTCCATTTAGTTCATTTTAGTTAATAAATTATTTTTCTTTTCGTTGCTATAAATTAATCAATTAATTAATTTAAAAAATTTAGCCACTACTTAAATATTTATCAGACAACCCAAATCCAACCCCGGTAACCATTTTTTGTTTTTCAAAATCAATTCAATATATATGATGATAATTTTTGGTGTATCAACAGTGAAAAAATAATTTCTTTCAATTAAATATTCATCAATAATTAATTTATAATTCAAAAAAAAAATACAATCAATTTTGTTTTTGCACGATGGATACGTTTCCGACGTGGAACCGTGAAAAAAAAACGAAGTAAACAACAAACAGCTCTATTCGTCATATCATCGGTCGAGTATTATCGCTATAATACGGAATCATTTAGACCGTATTAAACCAAAATCGTGTAGAAAAACATCGTATAAAAACAGAATTGGGTGTAATAATCAGTTGAAAAAATTCCAAATATCATAAAAACCAAAAAAATACCAATAAATTAATTAATTAATTAATCTCTAATTAAGAGAATGTTATCCATTAAATTTATTTAAAAAATTCCCTCATATAATTTAATCAATAAAAGAACAAAAAAAAAAAAAGAAAAAGAAAATACTTTTCTCTTCAAGATAAAAGATATAAATTTTCTTATTTAATTAAATAATAATTTTCTTTTTAATAAACATTCTAATAATCTTTAAGAACAAAAAATATAAATGAATGATTTTCTTTAAATCAAATAAATATATAATAATCAAAACTATATTAATAATCAAAACTATAATTATAATCTTATAAAGCTTAAAAAAATTGCAAAAAAAAACTTCATAATACAATTAAATATTAACGAATAAGCGAAATTAATACCAATTAATACCGAAATAAAAATATTTAATTAAACTATATATATATATACAGTCATTCTCTCTCATTTACACGGTTTCCGCAGAAACTTGTTTAATTTAAAAGCGCGTAAAACAATGCAAAAAACAAACATGTATAAATGAAATGGATAAACCAATGATGAAGAAAATTAAAAAATAAACTAACTAAATGTTTGTTATTTTTTATTGTAACCGTGTAAATCGGAAAATGATTGATTATATAAATATAAATATTCGTTATAAAAATAATTATAAAAATCTATTGCCAAAATGTATCATTTATCAAAATACTATCACTAAATATCAATGAGTTTTTGGTGATACTATATAACTACTGTTACTATTTGTATGATTTATGTTAATAGAACAGGTATACACATTTTAATTAATTTTTTTTTTGTTTTTCTATAATTAAATCATTAATCATATAATATTTAAATAAATAATATTTACATAAAATTTTTCATAACATTTCATAAGAACTCTGTATAAGCTTTTTCTAGTACATTTTCATCAATAATTTTCTATTTCTATTTTTATTGAAATTTATAAATATTTTATTATAAAAAATTATCTAAATAGATAATGGGAGAGAGATAGGAAAGAATGAATAAACAAAATAACTGAATAACTATTTAAAAAAAAAATAAATAAACACTTGTTACTCAAAAACAATCACATTAATTATCTAATTATCAATTTAATTAATTATAATTTATTTATGAATTAAAATTCAAAAAAAAAGAAGTAACATTAATTATTTGACAATATATAACATAGAGTAAATTATAAATAAATTTAAGAGAAAACAGAGCATAAAATAATAAGAAATGTTAAACGAACAATAGAAAATCCACCATACATATAGTCAGTCACTAATCTATCTAATTTTTTTATTATTTTTTATATTCGGTATAAATGTTTGTCGTTTGATTAAATAACTTTAATAATAATAATAATAATAATAATTAATCTAAAAATATAAATTACTAAGTAGATGAAAAAGATAAAATGTGTGGAGTGACGAGATACTGGTAATTGTCCATCGATTAAATATCAATGGATATGGCAATGGTCTGAATTAAATTCGCGGCAGGAGATATGAAATGGTTACTTTAGATAGGAAAATTTTTTTATTTATTTAAACACAATAATAATAATAAAAAAAATAACTGTGAAAACAGGTGATAATAACAGTCAGGCAGGTAAAACCGTTTCTACAAGAAACGTATAGAAGAATGTTTATAGTAAAGAAATTACGAAGAGTTTGTGTTTTCTATAAGAAAAATAATAAAAATAGCAAAAATAAATAAATAAATAAATAAAAATGGGAATGTAATGGATTAGCAGCATTATTAATTAAGTAAATAAAATATTTTATCATAAATTATTGTCATAAACAAAAAAATGAATAAAAATAAAATAAATATTGATGTGCAAAAACCCATTATAATAGGGAAAAGAATAAAAAAAGCAAAACAAAATTTTCTTTTATTTCATTAACTCATTAAATTTCATTTAAATTTTCCCAAAATTAACCAGAGCAAATTAGTGTAATACACGCTACTAGCGTGTTTGTGTGATGATTCGAGTAGTTTTGGTGGTATTCTGTTGCAGATAACATTTATTGACAGGGATGAGATTATCTACAAAAAAAATTATTTTTAACGAGCTGTAAAAACTGATCATGTTGCGAATGAACTAAACAAGCATTACTTTTATTTATTTATTCTTATTACTAGCATCGATAATTCAGTGATTTATGTAAAACATTGCAGTGACTTTAATAGGTTAGATAAACATCATTCTACAGTCATGTTCAACCGCAATGACGAATTTTATAGTCAATGAAATTTTTTGGAAAAATTTTCGGCAAAAATGCACCTATGTACCGATTCTGCTGCGAAATGTCTCCTTAGATTTGTGTCGTGATGCTGATTAAAACGGAACCAAATATAATAATGAATCTTGCCAAAAAAAAAAATTCACCATACAAAATATGTATCATCATGCTTCTTTGCATAACAGAAACAGCAATGCTTAACGTGTTTTTACCTGGCAAAATTAAACTACTAATGTACTATTGTTTCTTCTCGTTGTATAATTTCTTACTAAATATTTAATAAATGCCAACAAAAAATTATTTTGTGAGTTATGGCCTCTCAAAGCTCAGTAGAATTAATCCAAGAAGATTCGTTTTTCCTCCCAGTTATATGGAAAATCTCAAAAAGTTTCTATACTATGACCCTAATTGTTTATTACAGCTCGATAGATAATTCATTCATGAATCAAGTGAGGTAAAAATTATAATTATGGAGTCATTTTTGACGCAATGCGAGCCAAAAAACCGCGACTACTACCAAAATGCAGAGGTTGAATGGCGATTTTTATAGTCCAACCATCATAAAAATGAGATTTTTTTGAAAAAATAATTTAAAAAATCGATTTGTCTGATACTTTGCAGGGACGTTAATATGGAATCCCTAAACCTGTATTTCTTACTCAAAGTGGCAACAAAAAATTATTTTGTGAGTTATGGCCTCTCAAAGTTCAGCAGAATTAATCCAAGCAGATTCGCTTTTCCTCCCAGTTATATGGAAAAACTCAAAAAGTTTCTATACTTCTACCCTAATTGTTTATTACAGCTCGATAGATAATTCATTCATGAATCAAATGAGGTAAAAATCATAATTATGGAGTCATTTTTGGCGAAATGCGAGCCAAAAAACCTCGACAACTACCAGAAAGCAGAGGTTGAATGGCGATTTTTATAGTCTGACCATCATAAAAATGAGATTTTTTTGAAAAAAAAATTTAAAAAATCGATTTGTCTGATACTTTGCAGAGACGTTAATATGGAATCTCTAAACCTGTATTTCTTACTCAAAGTGGCAACAAAAAATTATTTTGTGAGTTATGGCCTCTCAAAGTTCAGCAGAATTAATCCAAGAAGATTCGTTTTTCCTCCCAGTTATATGGAAAATCTCAAAAAGTTTCTATACAATGACCCTAAATGTTTATTACAACTCGATAGATAATTCATTCATGAATCAAGTGAGGTAAAAATTATAATTATGGAGTCATTTTTGACGCAATGCGAGCCAAAAAACCGCGACTACTACCAAAATGCAGAGGTTGAATGGCGATTTTTATAGTCTGACCATCATAAAAATGAGATTTTTTTGAAAAAAAAATTTAAAAAATCGATTTGTCTGATACTTTGCAGAGACGTTAATATGGAATCTCTAAACCTGTATTTCTTACTCAAAGTGGCAACAAAAAATTATTTTGTGAGTTATGGCCTCTCAAAGTTCAGCAGAATTAATCCAAGCAGATTCGCTTTTCCTCCCAGTTATATGGAAAAACTCAAAAAGTTTCTATACTTCTACCCTAATTGTTTATTACAGCTCGATAGATAATTCATTCATGAATCAAATGAGGTAAAAATCATAATTATGGAGTCATTTTTGGCGAAATGCGAGCCAAAAAACCGCGACTACTACCAAAATGCAGAGGTTGAATGGCGATTTTTATAGTCCAACCATCATAAAAATGAGATTTTTTTGAAAAAATAATTTAAAAAATCGATTTGTCTGATACTTTGCAGGGACGTTAATATGGAATCCCTAAACCTGTATTTCTTACTCAAAGTGGCAACAAAAAATTATTTTGTGAGTTATGGCCTCTCAAAGTTCAGCAGAATTAATCCAAGCAGATTCGCTTTTCCTCCCAGTTATATGGAAAAACTCAAAAAGTTTCTATACTTCTACCCTAATTGTTTATTACAGCTCGATAGATAATTCATTCATGAATCAAATGAGGTAAAAATCATAATTATGGAGTCATTTTTGGCGAAATGCGAGCCAAAAAACCTCGACAACTACCAGAAAGCAGAGGTTGAATGGCGATTTTTATAGTCTGACCATCATAAAAATGAGATTTTTTTGAAAAAAAAATTTAAAAAATCGATTTGTCTGATACTTTGCAGAGACGTTAATATGGAATCTCTAAACCTGTATTTCTTACTCAAAGTGGCAACAAAAAATTATTTTGTGAGTTATGGCCTCTCAAAGTTCAGCAGAATTAATCCAAGAAGATTCGTTTTTCCTCCCAGTTATATGGAAAATCTCAAAAAGTTTCTATACAATGACCCTAAATGTTTATTACAACTCGATAGATAATTCATTCATGAATCAAGTGAGGTAAAAATTATAATTATGGAGTCATTTTTGACGCAATGCGAGCCAAAAAACCGCGACTACTACCAAAATGCAGAGGTTGAATGGCGATTTTTATAGTCTGACCATCATAAAAATGAGATTTTTTTGAAAAAAAAATTTAAAAAATCGATTTGTCTGATACTTTGCAGAGACGTTAATATGGAATCTCTAAACCTGTATTTCTTACTCAAAGTGGCAACAAAAAATTATTTTGTGAGTTATGGCCTCTCAAAGTTCAGCAGAATTAATCCAAGCAGATTCGCTTTTCCTCCCAGTTATATGGAAAAACTCAAAAAGTTTCTATACTTCTACCCTAATTGTTTATTACAGCTCGATAGATAATTCATTCATGAATCAAATGAGGTAAAAATCATAATTATGGAGTCATTTTTGGCGAAATGCGAGCCAAAAAACCTCGACAACTACCAGAAAGCAGAGGTTGAATGGCGATTTTTATAGTCTGACCATCATAAAAATGAGATTTTTTTGAAAAAAAAATTTAAAAAATCGATTTGTCTGATACTTTGCAGAGACGTTAATATGGAATCTCTAAACCTGTATTTCTTACTCAAAGTGGCAACAAAAAATTATTTTGTGAGTTATGGCCTCTCAAAGTTCAGCAGAATTAATCCAAGAAGATTCGTTTTTCCTCCCAGTTATATGGAAAATCTCAAAAAGTTTCTATACAATGACCCTAAATGTTTATTACAACTCGATAGATAATTCATTCATGAATCAAGTGAGGTAAAAATTATAATTATGGAGTCATTTTTGACGCAATGCGAGCCAAAAAACCGCGACTACTACCAAAATGCAGAGGTTGAATGGCGATTTTTATAGTCCGACCATCATAAAAATGAGACTTTTTTGAAAAAAAAATTTAAAAAATCGATTTGTCTGATACTTTGCAGGAACGTTAATATGGAATCCCTAAACCTGTATTTCTTACTCAAAGTGGCAACAAAAAATTATTTTGTGAGTTATGGCCTCTCAAAGTTCAGCAGAATTAATCCAAGCAGATTCGTTTTTCCTCCCAGTTATATGGAAAAACTCAAAAAGTTTCTATACTTCTACCCTAATTGTTTATTACAGCTCGATAGATAATTCATTCATGAATCAAATGAGGTAAAAATCATAATTATGGAGTCATTTTTGGCGAAATGCGAGCCAAAAAACCTCGACTACTACCAAAATGCAGAGGTTGAATGGCGATTTTTATAGTCTGACCATCATAAAAATGAGATTTTTTTGAAAAAAAAATTTTAAAAATCGATTTGTCTGATACTTTGCAGGGACGTTAATATGGAATCCCTAAACCTGTATTTCTTACTCAAAGTGACAACAAAAAATTATTTTGTGAGTTATGGCCTCTCAAAGTTCAGCAGAATTAATCCAAGCAGATTCGTTTTTCCTCCCAGTTATATGGAAAAACTCAAAAAGTTTCTATACTTCTACCCTAATTGTTTATTACAGCTCGATAGATAATTCATTCATGAATCAAATGAGGTAAAAATCATAATTATGGAGTCATTTTTGGCGAAATGCGAGCCAAAAAACCTCGACAACTACCAGAAAGCAGAGGTTGAATGGCGATTTTTATAGTCTGACCATCATAAAAATGAGATTTTTTTGAAAAAAAAATTTAAAAAATCGATTTGTCTGATACTTTGCAGAGACGTTAATATGGAATCTCTAAACCTGTATATCTTACTCAAAGTGGCAGCAAAAAATTATTTTGTGAGTTATGGCCTCTCAAAGTTCAGCAGAATTAATCCAAGAAGATTCGTTTTTCCTCCCAGTTATATGGAAAAACTCAAAAAGTTTCTATACTATGACCCTAAATGTTTAATGAAAATCGATAGATAATTTATTCATGAATCAAATGAGGTAAAAATCATAATTATGGAGTCATTTTTGGCGAAATGCGAGCCAAAAAACCGCGACAACTACCAAAATGCAGAGGTTGAATGGCGATTTTTATAGTCCAACCATCATAAAAATGAGATTTTTTTGAAAAAATAATTTAAAAAATCGATTTGTCTGATACTTTGCAGGGACGTTAATATGGAATCCCTTAACCTGTATTTCTTACTCAAAGTGGCAACAAAAAATTATTTTGTGAGTTATGGCCTCTCAAAGTTCAGCAGAATTAATCCAAGAAGATTCGTTTTTCCTCCCAGTTATATGGAAAATCTCAAAAAGTTTCTATACTATGACCCTAAATGTTTATTACAACTCGATAGATAATTCATTCATGAATCAAGTGAGGTAAAAATTATAATTATGGAGTCATTTTTGACGCAATGCGAGCCAAAAAACCGCGACTACTACCAAAATGCAGAGGTTGAATGGCGATTTTTATAGTCCGACCATCATAAAAATGAGATTTTTTTGAAAAAAAAATTTAAAAAATCGATTTGTCTGATACTTTGCAGGGACGTTAATATGGAATCCCTAAACCTGTATTTCTTACTCAAAGTTGCATCAAAAAATTATTTTGTGAGTTATGGCCTCTCAAAGTTCAGCAGAATTAATCCAAGCAGATTCGTTTTTCCTCCCAGTTATATGGAAAAACTCAAAAAGTTTCTATACTATGACCCTAAATGTTTATTAAAATTCGATAGATAATTCATTCGTGAGTCAAATGAGGTAAAATCATAATTCCAGAGTCATTTTTGGCGAAATGCGAGCCAAAAAACCGCGACAACTACCAGAAAGCAGAGGTTGAATGGCGATTTTTATAGTCCGACCATCATAAAAATGAGATTTTTTTGAAAAAATAATTTAAAAAATCGATTAGTCTGATACTTTGCAGGGACGTTAATATGGAATCCCTTAACCTGTATTTCTTACTCAAAGTGGCAACAAAAAATTATTTTGTGAGTTATGGCCTCTCAAAGTTCAGCAGAATTAATCCAAGAAGATTCGTTTTTCCTCCCAGTTATATGGAAAATCTCAAAAAGTTTCTATACTATGACCCTAAATGTTTATTACAACTCGATAGATAATTCATTCATGAATCAAGTGAGGTAAAAATTATAATTATGGAGTCATTTTTGACGCAATGCGAGCCAAAAAACCGCGACTACTACCAAAATGCAGAGGTTGAATGGCGATTTTTATAGTCCAACCATCATAAAAATGAGATTTTTTTGAAAAAAAAATTTAAAAAATCGATTTGTCTGATACTTTGCAGGAACGTTAATATGGAATCCCTAAACCTGTATTTCTTACTCAAAGTGGCAACAAAAAATTATTTTGTGAGTTATGGCCTCTCAAAGTTCAGCAGAATTAATCCAAGCAGATTCGTTTTTCCTCCCAGTTATATGGAAAAACTCATAAAGTTTCTATACTTCTACCCTAATTGTTTATTACAGCTCGATAGATAATTCATTCATGAATCAAATGAGGTAAAAATCATAATTATGGAGTCATTTTTGGCGCAATGCGAGCCAAAAAACCGCGACTACTACCAAAATGCAGAGGTTGAATGGCGATTTTTATAGTCCAACCATCATAAAAATGAGATTTTTTTGAAAAAAAAAATTAAAAAATCGATTTGTCTGATACTTTGCAGGGACGTTAATATGGAATCCCTAAACCTGTATTTCTTACTCAAAGTGGCAACAAAAAATTATTTTGTGAGTTATGGCCTCTCAAAGTTCAGCAGAATTAATCCAAGCAGATTCGTTTTTCCTCCCAGTTATATGGAAAAACTCAAAAAGTTTCTATACAATGACCCTAAATGTTTAATGAAAATCGATAGATAATTTATTCATGAATCAAATGAGGTAAAAATCATAATTATGGAGTCATTTTTGGCGAAATGCGAGCCAAAAAACCGCGACAACTACCAAAATGCAGAGGTTGAATGGCGATTTTTATAGTCCAACCATCATAAAAATGAGATTTTTTTGAAAAAATAATTTAAAAAATCGATTTGTCTGATACTTTGCAGGGACGCTAATATGGAATCCCTAAACCTGTATTTCTTACTCAAAGTGGCAACAAAAAATTATTTTGTGAGTTATGGCCTCTCAAAGTTCAGCAGAATTAATCCAAGCAGATTCGTTTTTCCTCCCAGTTATATGGAAAAACTCAAAAAGTTTCTATACTTCTACCCTAATTGTTTATTACAGCTCGATAGATAATTTATTCATGAATCAAATGAGGTAAAAATCATAATTATGGAGTCATTTTTGGCGAAATGCGAGCCAAAAAACCGCGACAACTACCAAAATGCAGAGGTTGAATGGCGATTTTTATAGTCCAACCATCATAAAAATGAGATTTTTTTGAAAAAATAATTTAAAAAATCGATTTGTCTGATACTTTGCAGGGACGTTAATATGGAATCCCTAAACCTGTATTTCTTACTCAAAGTGGCAACAAAAAATTATTTTGTGAGTTATGGCCTCTCAAAGTTCAGCAGAATTAATCCAAGAAGATTCGTTTTTCCTCCCAGTTATATGGAAAATCTCAAAAAGTTTCTATACTATGACCCTAAATGTTTATTACAACTCGATAGATAATTCATTCATGAATCAAATGAGGTAAAAATTATAATTATGGAGTCATTTTTGACGCAATGCGAGCCAAAAAACCGCGACTACTACCAAAATGCAGAGGTTGAATGGCGATTTTTATAGTCCGACCATCATAAAAATGAGATTTTTTTGAAAAAAAAATTTAAAAAATCGATTTGTCTGATACTTTGCAGGGATTTTAATATGGAATCCCTAAACCTGTATTTCTTACTCAAAGTTGCATCAAAAAATTATTTTGTGAGTTATGGCCTCTCAAAGTTCAGCAGAATTAATCCAAGCAGATTCGTTTTTCCTCCCAGTTATATGGAAAATCTCAAAAAGTTTCTATACTATGACCCTAAATGTTTATTACAACTCGATAGATAATTCATTCATGAATCAAGTGAGGTAAAAATTATAATTATGGAGTCATTTTTGACGCAATGCGAGCCAAAAAACCGCGACTACTACCAAAATGCAGAGGTTGAATGGCGATTTTTATAGTCCGACCATCATAAAAATGAGATTTTTTTGAAAAAAAAATTTAAAAAATCGATTTGTCTGATACTTTGCAGGAACGTTAATATGGAATCCCTAAACCTGTATTTCTTACTCAAAGTTGCATCAAAAAATTATTTTGTGAGTTATGGCCTCTCAAAGTTCAGCAGAATTAATCCAAGCAAATTCGTTTTTCCTCCCAGTTATATGGAAAAACTCAAAAAGTTTCTATACTATGACCCTAAATGTTTATTAAAATTCGATAGATAATTCATTCGTGAGTCAAATGAGGTAAAATCATAATTCCAGAGTCATTTTTGGCGAAATGCGAGCCAAAAAACCTCGACAACTACCAGAAAGCAGAGGTTGAATGGCGATTTTTATAGTCCGACCATCATAAAAATGAGATTTTTTTGAAAAAATAATTTAAAAAATCGATTAGTCTGATACTTTGCAGGGACGTTAATATGGAATCCCTTAACCTGTATTTCTTACTCAAAGTGGCAACAAAAAATTATTTTGTGAGTTATGGCCTCTCAAAGTTCAGCAGAATTAATCCAAGCAGATTCGTTTTTCCTCCCAGTTATATGGAAAAACTCATAAAGTTTCTATACTTCTACCCTAATTGTTTATTACAGCCCGATAGATAATTCATTCATGAATCAAATGAGGTAAAAATCATAATTATGGAGTCATTTTTGGCGCAATGCGAGCCAAAAAACCGCGACTACTACCAAAATGCAGAGGTTGAATGGCGATTTTTATAGTCCGACCATCATAAAAATGAGATTTTTTTGAAAAAAAAATTTTAAAAATCGATTTGTCTGATACTTTGCAGGGACGTTAATATGGAATCCCTAAACCTGTATTTCTTACTCAAAGTGACAACAAAAAATTATTTTGTGAGTTATGGCCTCTCAAAGTTCAGCAGAATTAATCCAAGAAGATTCGTTTTTCCTCCCAGTTATAAGGAAAATCTCAAAAAGTTTCTATACTATGACCCTAAATGTTTATTACAATTCGATAGATAATTCATTCATGAATCAAGTGAGGTAAAAATTATAATTATGGAGTCATTTTTGACGCAATGCGAGCCAAAAAACCGCGACTACTACCAAAATGCAGAGGTTGAATGGCGATTTTTATAGTCCGACCATCATAAAAATGAGATTTTTTTGAAAAAAAAATTTAAAAAATCGATTTGTCTGATACTTTGCAGGGATTTTAATATGGAATCCCTAAACCTGTATTTCTTACTCAAAGTTGCATCAAAAAATTATTTTGTGAGTTATGGCCTCTCAAAGTTCAGCAGAATTAATCCAAGCAGATTCGTTTTTCCTCCCAGTTATATGGAAAATCTCAAAAAGTTTCTATACTATGACCCTAAATGTTTATTAAAATTCGATAGATAATTCATTCGTGAGTCAAATGAGGTAAAATCATAATTCCAGAGTCATTTTTGGCGAAATGCGAGCCAAAAAACCGCGACAACTACCAGAAAGCAGAGGTTGAATGGCGATTTTTATAGTCCGACCATCATAAAAATGAGATTTTTTTGAAAAAATAATTTAAAAAATCGATTAGTCTGATACTTTGCAGGGACGTTAATATGGAATCCCTTAACCTGTATTTCTTACTCAAAGTGGCAACAAAAAATTATTTTGTGAGTTATGGCCTCTCAAAGTTCAGCAGAATTAATCCAAGCAGATTCGTTTTTCCTCCCAGTTATATGGAAAAACTCATAAAGTTTCTATACTTCTACCCTAATTGTTTATTACAGCTCGATAGATAATTCATTCATGAATCAAATAAGGTAAAAATCATAATTATGGAGTCATTTTTGGCGCAATGCGAGCCAAAAAACCGCGACTACTACCAAAATGCAGAGGTTGAATGGCGATTTTTATAGTCCGACCATCATAAAAATGAGATTTTTTTGAAAAAAAAATTTTAAAAATCGATTTGTCTGATACTTTGCAGGGAAGTTAATATGGAATCCCTAAACCTGTATTTCTTACTCAAAGTGACAAAAAAAAATTATTTTGTGAGTTATGGCCTCTCAAAGTTCAGCAGAATTAATCCAAGAAGATTCGTTTTTCCTCCCAGTTATATGGAAAATCTCAAAAAGTTTCTATACTATGACCCTAAATGTTTATTACAACTCGATAGATAATTCATTCATGAATCAAGTGAGGTAAAAATTATAATTATGGAGTCATTTTTGACGCAATGCGAGCCAAAAAACCGCGACTACTACCAAAATGCAGAGGTTGAATGGCGATTTTTATAGTCCGACCATCATAAAAATGAGATTTTTTTGAAAAAATAATTTAAAAAATCGATTAGTCTGATACTTTGCAGGGACGTTAATATGGAATCCCTTAACCTGTATTTCTTACTCAAAGTGGCAACAAAAAATTATTTTGTGAGTTATGGCCTCTCAAAGTTCAGCAGAATTAATCCAAGCAGATTCGTTTTTCCTCCCAGTTATATGGAAAAACTCATAAAGTTTCTATACTTCTACCCTAATTGTTTATTACAGCTCGATAGATAATTCATTCATGAATCAAATGAGGTAAAAATCATAATTATGGAGTCATTTTTGGCGCAATGCGAGCCAAAAAACCGCGACTACTACCAAAATGCAGAGGTTGAATGGCGATTTTTATAGTCCGACCATCATAAAAATGAGATTTTTTTGAAAAAAAAATTTAAAAAATCGATTTGTCTGATACTTTGCAGGGACGTTAATATGGAATCCCTAAACCTGTATTTCTTACTCAAAGTGGCAACAAAAAATTATTTTGTGAGTTATGGCCTCTCAAAGTTCAGCAGAATTAATCCAAGCAGATTCGTTTTTCCTCCCAGTTATATGGAAAAACTCAAAAAGTTTCTATACAATGACCCTAAATGTTTAATGAAAATCGATAGATAATTTATTCATGAATCAAATGAGGTAAAAATCATAATTATGGAGTCATTTTTGGCGAAATGCGAGCCAAAAAACCGCGACAACTACCAAAATGCAGAGGTTGAATGGCGATTTTTATAGTCCGACCATCATAAAAATGAGATTTTTTTGAAAAAAAAATTTAAAAAATCGATTTGTCTGATACTTTGCAGGGACGTTAATATGGAATCCCTAAACCTGTATTTCTTACTCAAAGTGGCAACAAAAAATTATTTTGTGAGTTATGGCCTCTCAAAGTTCAGCAGAATTAATCCAAGCAGATTCGTTTTTCCTCCCAGTTATATGGAAAAACTCAAAAAGTTTCTATACAATGACCCTAAATGTTTAATGAAAATCGATAGATAATTTATTCATGAATCAAATGAGGTAAAAATCATAATTATGGAGTCATTTTTGGCGAAATGCGAGCCAAAAAACCGCGACAACTACCAAAATGCAGAGGTTGAATGGCGATTTTTATAGTCCGACTATCATAAAAATGAGATTTTTTTGAAAAAAAAATTTAAAAAATCGATTTGTCTGATACTTTGCAGGGACGTTAATATGGAATCCCTAAACCTGTATTTCTTACTCAAAGTGGCAACAAAAAATTATTTTGTGAGTTATGGCCTCTCAAAGTTCAGCAGAATTAATCCAAGAAGATTCGTTTTTCCTCCCAGTTATATGGAAAAACTCAAAAAGTTTCTATACTTCTACCCTAATTGTTTATTACAGCTCGATAGATAATTCATTCATGAATCAAATGAGGTAAAAATCATAATTATGGAGTCATTTTTGGCGAAATGCGAGCCAAAAAACCTCGACAACTACCAAAATGCAGAGGTTGAATGGCGATTTTTATAGTCCGACCACCATAAAAATGAGATTTTTTTGAAAAAAAAATTTAAAAAATCGATTTGTCTGATACTTTGCAGGGACGTTAATATGGAATCCCTAAACCTGTATTTCTTACTCAAAGTGGCAACAAAAAATTATTTTGTGAGTTATGGCCTCTCAAAGTTCAGCAGAATTAATCCAAGCAGATTCGTTTTTCCTCCCAGTTATATGGAAAAACTCAAAAAGTTTCTATACAATGACCCTAAATGTTTAATGAAAATCGATAGATAATTTATTCATGAATCAAATGAGGTAAAAATCATAATTATGGAGTCATTTTTGGCGAAATGCGAGCCAAAAAACCGCGACAACTACCAAAATGCAGAGGTTGAATGGCGATTTTTATAGTCCGACCATCATAAAAATGAGATTTTTTTGAAAAAAAAATTTAAAAAATCGATTTGTCTGATACTTTGCAGGGACGTTAATATGGAATCCCTAAACCTGTATTTCTTACTCAAAGTGGCAACAAAAAATTATTTTGTGAGTTATGGCCTCTCAAAGTTCAGCAGAATTAATCCAAGCAGATTCGTTTTTCCTCCCAGTTATATGGAAAAACTCAAAAAGTTTCTATACAATGACCCTAAATGTTTAATGAAAATCGATAGATAATTTATTCATGAATCAAATGAGGTAAAAATCATAATTATGGAGTCATTTTTGGCGAAATGCGAGCCAAAAAACCGCGACAACTACCAAAATGCAGAGGTTGAATGGCGATTTTTATAGTCCGACTATCATAAAAATGAGATTTTTTTGAAAAAAAAATTTAAAAAATCGATTTGTCTGATACTTTGCAGGGACGTTAATATGGAATCCCTAAACCTGTATTTCTTACTCAAAGTGGCAACAAAAAATTATTTTGTGAGTTATGGCCTCTCAAAGTTCAGCAGAATTAATCCAAGAAGATTCGTTTTTCCTCCCAGTTATATGGAAAAACTCAAAAAGTTTCTATACTTCTACCCTAATTGTTTATTACAGCTCGATAGATAATTCATTCATGAATCAAATGAGGTAAAAATCATAATTATGGAGTCATTTTTGGCGAAATGCGAGCCAAAAAACCTCGACAACTACCAAAATGCAGAGGTTGAATGGCGATTTTTATAGTCCGACCACCATAAAAATGAGATTTTTTTGAAAAAAAAATTTAAAAAATCGATTTGTCTGATACTTTGCAGGGACGTTAATATGGAATCCCTAAACCTGTATTTCTTACTCAAAGTGGCAACAAAAAATTATTTTGTGAGTTATGGCCTCTCAAAGTTCAGCAGAATTAATCCAAGCAGATTCGTTTTTCCTCCCAGTTATATGGAAAAACTCAAAAAGTTTCTATACAATGACCCTAAATGTTTAATGAAAATCGATAGATAATTTATTCATGAATCAAATGAGGTAAAAATCATAATTATGGAGTCATTTTTGGCGAAATGCGAGCCAAAAAACCGCGACAACTACCAAAATGCAGAGGTTGAATGGCGATTTTTATAGTCCGACCATCATAAAAATGAGATTTTTTTGAAAAAAAAATTTAAAAAATCGATTTGTCTGATACTTTGCAGGGACGTTAATATGGAATCCCTAAACCTGTATTTCTTACTCAAAGTGGCAACAAAAAATTATTTTGTGAGTTATGGCCTCTCAAAGTTCAGCAGAATTAATCCAAGCAGATTCGTTTTTCCTCCCAGTTATATGGAAAAACTCAAAAAGTTTCTATACTATGACCCTTAATGTTTATTAAAATTCGATAGATAATTCATTCGTGAGTCAAATGAGGTAAAATCATAATTCCAGAGTCATTTTTGGCGAAGTGCGAGCCAAAAAACCGCGACAACTACCAGAAAGCAGAGGTTGAATGGCGATTTTTATAGTCCGACCATCATAAAAATGAGATTTTTTTGAAAAAATAATTTAAAAAATCGATTAGTCTGATACTTTGCAGGGACGTTAATATGGAATCCCTTAACCTGTATTTCTTACTCAAAGTGGCAACAAAAAATTATTTTGTGAGTTATGGCCTCTCAAAGTTCAGCAGAATTAATCCAAGCAGATTCGTTTTTCCTCCCAGTTATATGGAAAAACTCATAAAGTTTCTATACTTCTACCCTAATTGTTTATTACAGCTCGATAGATAATTCATTCATGAATCAAATGAGGTAAAAATCATAATTATGGAGTCATTTTTGGCGCAATGCGAGCCAAAAAACCGCGAGTACTACCAAAATGCAGAGGTTGAATGGCGATTTTTATAGTCCGACCATCATAAAAATGAGATTTTTTTGAAAAAAAAATTTTAAAAATTGATTTGTCTGATACTTTGCAGGGACGTTAATATGGAATCCCTAAACCTGTATTTCTTACTCAAAGTGACAACAAAAAATTATTTTGTGAGTTATGGCCTCTCAAAGTTCAGCAGAATTAATCCAAGAAGATTCGTTTTTCCTCCCAGTTATATGGAAAAACTCAAAAAGTTTCTATACTTCTACCCTAATTGTTTATTACAGCTCGATAGATAATTCATTCATGAATCAAATGAGGTAAAAATCATAATTATGGAGTCATTTTTGGCGAAATGCGAGCCAAAAAACCTCGACAACTACCAAAATGCAGAGGTTGAATGGCGATTTTTATAGTCCGACCATCATAAAAATGAGATTTTTTTGAAAAAAAAATTTAAAAAATCGATTTGTCTGATACTTTGCAGGGACGTTAATATGGAATCCCTAAACCTGTATTTCTTACTCAAAGTGGCAACAAAAAATTATTTTGTGAGTTATGGCCTCTCAAAGTTCAGCAGAATTAATCCAAGCAGATTCGTTTTTCCTCCCAGTTATATGGAAAAACTCAAAAAGTTTCTATACAATGACCCTAAATGTTTAATGAAAATCGATAGATAATTTATTCATGAATCAAATGAGGTAAAAATCATAATTATGGAGTCATTTTTGGCGAAATGCGAGCCAAAAAACCGCGACAACTACCAAAATGCAGAGGTTGAATGGCGATTTTTATAGTCCGACTATCATAAAAATGAGATTTTTTTGAAAAAAAAATTTAAAAAATCGATTTGTCTGATACTTTGCAGGGACGTTAATATGGAATCCCTAAACCTGTATTTCTTACTCAAAGTGGCAACAAAAAATTATTTTGTGAGTTATGGCCTCTCAAAGTTCAGCAGAATTAATCCAAGAAGATTCGTTTTTCCTCCCAGTTATATGGAAAAACTCAAAAAGTTTCTATACTTCTACCCTAATTGTTTATTACAGCTCGATAGATAATTCATTCATGAATCAAATGAGGTAAAAATCATAATTATGGAGTCATTTTTGGCGAAATGCGAGCCAAAAAACCTCGACAACTACCAAAATGCAGAGGTTGAATGGCGATTTTTATAGTCCGACCACCATAAAAATGAGATTTTTTTGAAAAAAAAATTTAAAAAATCGATTTGTCTGATACTTTGCAGGGACGTTAATATGGAATCCCTAAACCTGTATTTCTTACTCAAAGTGGCAACAAAAAATTATTTTGTGAGTTATGGCCTCTCAAAGTTCAGCAGAATTAATCCAAGCAGATTCGTTTTTCCTCCCAGTTATATGGAAAAACTCAAAAAGTTTCTATACAATGACCCTAAATGTTTAATGAAAATCGATAGATAATTTATTCATGAATCAAATGAGGTAAAAATCATAATTATGGAGTCATTTTTGGCGAAATGCGAGCCAAAAAACCGCGACAACTACCAAAATGCAGAGGTTGAATGGCGATTTTTATAGTCCGACCATCATAAAAATGAGATTTTTTTGAAAAAAAAATTTAAAAAATCGATTTGTCTGATACTTTGCAGGGACGTTAATATGGAATCCCTAAACCTGTATTTCTTACTCAAAGTGGCAACAAAAAATTATTTTGTGAGTTATGGCCTCTCAAAGTTCAGCAGAATTAATCCAAGCAGATTCGTTTTTCCTCCCAGTTATATGGAAAAACTCATAAAGTTTCTATACTTCTACCCTAATTGTTTATTACAGCTCGATAGATAATTCATTCATGAATCAAATGAGGTAAAAATCATAATTATGGAGTCATTTTTGGCGCAATGCGAGCCAAAAAACCGCGACAACTACCAAAATGCAGAGGTTGAATGGCGATTTTTATAGTCCGACTATCATAAAAATGAGATTTTTTTGAAAAAAAAATTTAAAAAATCGATTTGTCTGATACTTTGCAGGGACGTTAATATGGAATCCCTAAACCTGTATTTCTTACTCAAAGTGGCAACAAAAAATTATTTTGTGAGTTATGGCCTCTCAAAGTTCAGCAGAATTAATCCAAGCAGATTCGTTTTTCCTCCCAGTTATATGGAAAAACTCAAAAAGTTTCTATACTTCTACCCTAATTGTTTATTACAGCTCGATAGATAATTCATTCATGAATCAAATGAGGTAAAAATCATAATTATGGAGTCATTTTTGGCGAAATGCGAGCCAAAAAACCGCGACAACTACCAAAATGCAGAGGTTGAATGGCGATTTTTATAGTCCAACCATCATAAAAATGAGATTTTTTTGAAAAAAAATTTAAAAAATCGATTTGTCTGATACTTTGCAGGGACGTTAATATGGAATCCCTAAACCTGTATTTCTTACTCAAAGTGGCAACAAAAAATTATTTTGTGAGTTATGGCCTCTCAAAGTTCAGCAGAATTAATCCAAGCAGATTCGTTTTTCCTCCCAGTTATATGGAAAAACTCATAAAGTTTCTATACTTCTACCCTAATTGTTTATTACAGCTCGATAGATAATTCATTCATGAATCAAATGAGGTAAAAATCATAATTATGGAGTCATTTTTGGCGCAATGCGAGCCAAAAAACCGCGACAACTACCAAAATGCAGAGGTTGAATGGCGATTTTTATAGTCCAACCATCATAAAAATGAGATTTTTTTGAAAAAAAATTTAAAAAATCGATTTGTCTGATACTTTGCAGGGACGTTAATATGGAATCCCTAAACCTGTATTTCTTACTCAAAGTGGCAACAAAAAATTATTTTGTGAGTTATGGCCTCTCAAAGTTCAGCAGAATTAATCCAAGCAGATTCGTTTTTCCTCCCAGTTATATGGAAAAACTCAAAAAGTTTCTATACAATGACCCTAAATGTTTAATGAAAATCGATAGATAATTTATTCATGAATCAAATGAGGTAAAAATCATAATTATGGAGTCATTTTTGGCGAAATGCGAGCCAAAAAACCGCGACAACTACCAAAATGCAGAGGTTGAATGGCGATTTTTATAGTCCGACCATCATAAAAATGAGATTTTTTTGAAAAAAAAATTTAAAAAATCGATTTGTCTGATACTTTGCAGGGACGTTAATATGGAATCCCTAAACCTGTATTTCTTACTCAAAGTGGCAACAAAAAATTATTTTGTGAGTTATGGCCTCTCAAAGTTCAGCAGAATTAATCCAAGCAGATTCGTTTTTCCTCCCAGTTATATGGAAAAACTCATAAAGTTTCTATACTTCTACCCTAATTGTTTATTACAGCTCGATAGATAATTCATTCATGAATCAAATGAGGTAAAAATCATAATTATGGAGTCATTTTTGGCGCAATGCGAGCCAAAAAACCGCGACAACTACCAAAATGCAGAGGTTGAATGGCGATTTTTATAGTCCGACTATCATAAAAATGAGATTTTTTTGAAAAAAAAATTTAAAAAATCGATTTGTCTGATACTTTGCAGGGACGTTAATATGGAATCCCTAAACCTGTATTTCTTACTCAAAGTGGCAACAAAAAATTATTTTGTGAGTTATGGCCTCTCAAAGTTCAGCAGAATTAATCCAAGCAGATTCGTTTTTCCTCCCAGTTATATGGAAAAACTCAAAAAGTTTCTATACTTCTACCCTAATTGTTTATTACAGCTCGATAGATAATTCATTCATGAATCAAATGAGGTAAAAATCATAATTATGGAGTCATTTTTGGCGAAATGCGAGCCAAAAAACCGCGACAACTACCAAAATGCAGAGGTTGAATGGCGATTTTTATAGTCCAACCATCATAAAAATGAGATTTTTTTGAAAAAAAATTTAAAAAATCGATTTGTCTGATACTTTGCAGGGACGTTAATATGGAATCCCTAAACCTGTATTTCTTACTCAAAGTGGCAACAAAAAATTATTTTGTGAGTTATGGCCTCTCAAAGTTCAGCAGAATTAATCCAAGCAGATTCGTTTTTCCTCCCAGTTATATGGAAAAACTCATAAAGTTTCTATACTTCTACCCTAATTGTTTATTACAGCTCGATAGATAATTCATTCATGAATCAAATGAGGTAAAAATCATAATTATGGAGTCATTTTTGGCGCAATGCGAGCCAAAAAACCGCGACTACTACCAAAATGCAGAGGTTGAATGGCGATTTTTATAGTCTGACCATCATAAAAATGAGATTTTTTTGAAAAAAAAATTTAAAAAATCGATTTGTCTGATACTTTGCAGAGACGTTAATATGGAATCTCTAAACCTGTATTTCTTACTCAAAGTGGCAACAAAAAATTATTTTGTGAGTTATGGCCTCTCAAAGTTCAGCAGAATTAATCCAAGAAGATTCGTTTTTCCTCCCAGTGATATGGAAAAACTTAAAAAGTTTCTATACTATGACCCTAAATGTTTAATGAAAATCGATATATAATTTATTCATGAATCAAATGAGGTAAAAATCATAATTATGGAGTCATTTTTGGCGAAATGCGAGCCATAAAACCGCGACAACTACCAAAATGCAGAGGTTGAATGGCGATTTTTATAGTCCAACCATCATAAAAATGAGATTTTTTTGAAAAAATAATTTAAAAAATCGATTTGTCTGATACTTTGCAGGGACGTTAATATGGAATCCCTAAACCTGTATTTCTTACTCAAAGTGGTAACAAAAAATTATTTTGTGAGTTATGGCCTCTCAAAGTTCAGCAGAATTAATCCAAGCAGATTCGTTTTTCCTCCCAGTTATATGGAAAAACTCAAAAAGTTTCTATACTTCTACCCTAATTGTTTATTACAGCTCGATAGATAATTCATTCATGAATCAAATGAGGTAAAAATCATAATTATGGAGTCATTTTTGGCGAAATGCGAACCAAAAAACCTCGACAACTACCAGAAAGCAGAGGTTGAATGGCGATTTTTATAGTCTGACCATCATAAAAATGAGATTTTTTTGAAAAAAAAATTTAAAAAATCGATTTGTCTGATACTTTGCAGAGACGTTAATATGGAATCTCTAAACCTGTATTTCTTACTCAAAGTGGCAGCAAAAAATTATTTTGTGAGTTATGGCCTCTCAAAGTTCAGCAGAATTAATCCAAGAAGATTCGTTTTTCCTCCCAGTTATATGGAAAAACTCAAAAAGTTTCTATACTATGACCCTAAATGTTTAATGAAAATCGATAGATAATTTATTCATGAATCAAATGAGGTAAAAATCATAATTATGGAGTCATTTTTGGCGAAATGCGAGCCAAAAAACCGCGACTACTACCAAAATGCAGAGGTTGAATGGCGATTTTTATAGTCCAACCATCATAAAAATGAGATTTTTTTGAAAAAATAATTTAAAAAATCGATTTGTCTGATACTTTGCAGGGACATTAATATGGAATCCCTAAACCTGTATTTCTTACTCAAAGTGGCAACAAAAAATTATTTTGTGAGTTATGGCCTCTCAAAGTTCAGCAGAATTAATCCAAGCAGATTCGTTTTTCCTCCCAGTTATATGGAAAAACTCAAAAAGTTTCTATACTTCTACCCTAATTGTTTATTACAGCTCGATAGATAATTCATTCATGAATCAAATGAGGTAAAAATCATAATTATGGAGTCATTTTTGGCGAAATGCGAGCCAAAAAACCTCGACAACTACCAGAAAGCAGAGGTTGAATGGCGATTTTTATAGTCCAACCATCATAAAAATGAGATTTTTTTGAAAAAAAAATTTAAAAAATCGATTTGTCTGATACTTTGCAGGGACGTTAATATGGAATCCCTAAACCTGTATTTCTTACTCAAAGTGGCAACAAAAAATTATTTTGTGAGTTATGGCCTCTCAAAGTTCAGCAGAATTAATCCAAGCAGATTCGTTTTTCCTCCCAGTTATATGGAAAAACTCAAAAAGTTTCTATACTATGACCCTAAATGTTTAATGAAAATCGATAGATAATTTATTCATGAATCAAATGAGGTAAAAATCATAATTATGGAGTCATTTTTGGCGAAATGCGAGCCAAAAAACCGCGACAACTACCAAAATGCAGAGGTTGAATGGCGATTTTTATAGTCCAACCATCATAAAAATGAGATTTTTTTGAAAAAAAAATTTAAAAAATCGATTTGTCTGATACTTTGCAGAGACGTTAATATGGAATCTCTAAACCTGTATTTCTTACTCAAAGTGGCAGCAAAAAATTATTTTGTGAGTTATGGCCTCTCAAAGTTCAGCAGAATTAATCCAAGAAGATTCGTTTTTCCTCCCAGTTATATGGAAAAACTCAAAAAGTTTCTATACTATGACCCTAAATGTTTAATGAAAATCGATAGATAATTTATTCATGAATCAAATGAGGTAAAAATCATAATTATGGAGTCATTTTTGGCGAAATGCGAGCCAAAAAACCGCGACAACTACCAAAATGCAGAGGTTGAATGGCGATTTTTATAGTCCAACCATCATAAAAATGAGATTTTTTTGAAAAAATAATTTAAAAAATCGATTTGTCTGATACTTTGCAGGGACGTTAATATGGAATCCCTAAACCTGTATTTCTTACTCAAAGTGGCAACAAAAAATTATTTTGTGAGTTATGGCCTCTCAAAGTTCAGCAGAATTAATCCAAGCAGATTCGTTTTTCCTCCCAGTTATATGGAAAAACTCATAAAGTTTCTATACTTCTACCCTAATTGTTTATTACAGCTCGATAGATAATTCATTCATGAATCAAATGAGGTAAAAATCATAATTATGGAGTCATTTTTGGCGCAATGCGAGCCAAAAAACCGCGACTACTACCAAAATGCAGAGGTTGAATGGCGATTTTTATAGTCCGACCATCATAAAAATGAGATTTTTTTGAAAAAAAAATTTTAAAAATTGATTTGTCTGATACTTTGCAGGGACGTTAATATGGAATCCCTAAACCTGTATTTCTTACTCAAAGTGACAACAAAAAATTATTTTGTGAGTTATGGCCTCTCAAAGTTCAGCAGAATTAATCCAAGAAGATTCGTTTTTCCTCCCAGTTATATGGAAAAACTCAAAAAGTTTCTATACTTCTACCCTAATTGTTTATTACAGCTCGATAGATAATTCATTCATGAATCAAATGAGGTAAAAATCATAATTATGGAGTCATTTTTGGCGAAATGCGAGCCAAAAAACCTCGACAACTACCAAAATGCAGAGGTTGAATGGCGATTTTTATAGTCCGACCATCATAAAAATGAGATTTTTTTGAAAAAAAAATTTAAAAAATCGATTTGTCTGATACTTTGCAGGGACGTTAATATGGAATCCCTAAACCTGTATTTCTTACTCAAAGTGGCAACAAAAAATTATTTTGTGAGTTATGGCCTCTCAAAGTTCAGCAGAATTAATCCAAGCAGATTCGTTTTTCCTCCCAGTTATATGGAAAAACTCAAAAAGTTTCTATACAATGACCCTAAATGTTTAATGAAAATCGATAGATAATTTATTCATGAATCAAATGAGGTAAAAATCATAATTATGGAGTCATTTTTAGCGAAATGCGAGCCAAAAAACCGCGACAACTACCAAAATGCAGAGGTTGAATGGCGATTTTTATAGTCCGACTATCATAAAAATGAGATTTTTTTGAAAAAAAAATTTAAAAAATCGATTTGTCTGATACTTTGCAGGGACGTTAATATGGAATCCCTAAACCTGTATTTCTTACTCAAAGTGGCAACAAAAAATTATTTTGTGAGTTATGGCCTCTCAAAGTTCAGCAGAATTAATCCAAGAAGATTCGTTTTTCCTCCCAGTTATATGGAAAAACTCAAAAAGTTTCTATACTTCTACCCTAATTGTTTATTACAGCTCGATAGATAATTCATTCATGAATCAAATGAGGTAAAAATCATAATTATGGAGTCATTTTTGGCGAAATGCGAGCCAAAAAACCTCGACAACTACCAAAATGCAGAGGTTGAATGGCGATTTTTATAGTCCGACCACCATAAAAATGAGATTTTTTTGAAAAAAAAATTTAAAAAATCGATTTGTCTGATACTTTGCAGGGACGTTAATATGGAATCCCTAAACCTGTATTTCTTACTCAAAGTGACAACAAAAAATTATTTTGTGAGTTATGGCCTCTCAAAGTTCAGCAGAATTAATCCAAGCAGATTCGTTTTTCCTCCCAGTTATATGGAAAAACTCATAAAGTTTCTATACTTCTACCCTAATTGTTTATTACAGCTCGATAGATAATTCATTCATGAATCAAATGAGGTAAAAATCATAATTATGGAGTCATTTTTGGCGCAATGCGAGCCAAAAAACCGCGACAACTACCAAAATGCAGAGGTTGAATGGCGATTTTTATAGTCCGACTATCATAAAAATGAGATTTTTTTGAAAAAAAAATTTAAAAAATCGATTTGTCTGATACTTTGCAGGGACGTTAATATGGAATCCCTAAACCTGTATTTCTTACTCAAAGTGACAACAAAAAATTATTTTGTGAGTTATGGCCTCTCAAAGTTCAGCAGAATTAATCCAAGAAGATTCGTTTTTCCTCCCAGTTATATGGAAAATCTCAAAAAGTTTCTATACTTCTACCCTAATTGTTTATTACAGCTCGATAGATAATTCATTCATGAATCAAATGAGGTAAAAATCATAATTATGGAGTCATTTTTGGCGAAATGCGAGCCAAAAAACCTCGACAACTACCAAAATGCAGAGGTTGAATGGCGATTTTTATAGTCCGACCATCATAAAAATGAGATTTTTTTGAAAAAAAAATTTAAAAAATCGATTTGTCTGATACTTTGCAGGGACGTTAATATGGAATCCCTAAACCTGTATTTCTTACTCAAAGTGGCAACAAAAAATTATTTTGTGAGTTATGGCCTCTCAAAGTTCAGCAGAATTAATCCAAGCAGATTCGTTTTTCCTCCCAGTTATATGGAAAAACTCAAAAAGTTTCTATACAATGACCCTAAATGTTTAATGAAAATCGATAGATAATTTATTCATGAATCAAATGAGGTAAAAATCATAATTATGGAGTCATTTTTGGCGAAATGCGAGCCAAAAAACCGCGACAACTACCAAAATGCAGAGGTTGAATGGCGATTTTTATAGTCCGACTATCATAAAAATGAGATTTTTTTGAAAAAAAAATTTAAAAAATCGATTTGTCTGATACTTTGCAGGGACGTTAATATGGAATCCCTAAACCTGTATTTCTTACTCAAAGTGGCAACAAAAAATTATTTTGTGAGTTATGGCCTCTCAAAGTTCAGCAGAATTAATCCAAGAAGATTCGTTTTTCCTCCCAGTTATATGGAAAAACTCAAAAAGTTTCTATACTTCTACCCTAATTGTTTATTACAGCTCGATAGATAATTCATTCATGAATCAAATGAGGTAAAAATCATAATTATGGAGTCATTTTTGGCGAAATGCGAGCCAAAAAACCTCGACAACTACCAAAATGCAGAGGTTGAATGGCGATTTTTATAGTCCGACCACCATAAAAATGAGATTTTTTTGAAAAAAAAATTTAAAAAATCGATTTGTCTGATACTTTGCAGGGACGTTAATATGGAATCCCTAAACCTGTATTTCTTACTCAAAGTGGCAACAAAAAATTATTTTGTGAGTTATGGCCTCTCAAAGTTCAGCAGAATTAATCCAAGCAGATTCGTTTTTCCTCCCAGTTATATGGAAAAACTCAAAAAGTTTCTATACAATGACCCTAAATGTTTAATGAAAATCGATAGATAATTTATTCATGAATCAAATGAGGTAAAAATCATAATTATGGAGTCATTTTTAGCGAAATGCGAGCCAAAAAACCGCGACAACTACCAAAATGCAGAGGTTGAATGGCGATTTTTATAGTCCGACTATCATAAAAATGAGATTTTTTTGAAAAAAAAATTTAAAAAATCGATTTGTCTGATACTTTGCAGGGACGTTAATATGGAATCCCTAAACCTGTATTTCTTACTCAAAGTGGCAACAAAAAATTATTTTGTGAGTTATGGCCTCTCAAAGTTCAGCAGAATTAATCCAAGAAGATTCGTTTTTCCTCCCAGTTATATGGAAAAACTCAAAAAGTTTCTATACTTCTACCCTAATTGTTTATTACAGCTCGATAGATAATTCATTCATGAATCAAATGAGGTAAAAATCATAATTATGGAGTCATTTTTGGCGAAATGCGAGCCAAAAAACCTCGACAACTACCAAAATGCAGAGGTTGAATGGCGATTTTTATAGTCCGACCACCATAAAAATGAGATTTTTTTGAAAAAAAAATTTAAAAAATCGATTTGTCTGATACTTTGCAGGGACGTTAATATGGAATCCCTAAACCTGTATTTCTTACTCAAAGTGACAACAAAAAATTATTTTGTGAGTTATGGCCTCTCAAAGTTCAGCAGAATTAATCCAAGCAGATTCGTTTTTCCTCCCAGTTATATGGAAAAACTCATAAAGTTTCTATACTTCTACCCTAATTGTTTATTACAGCTCGATAGATAATTCATTCATGAATCAAATGAGGTAAAAATCATAATTATGGAGTCATTTTTGGCGCAATGCGAGCCAAAAAACCGCGACAACTACCAAAATGCAGAGGTTGAATGGCGATTTTTATAGTCCGACTATCATAAAAATGAGATTTTTTTGAAAAAAAAATTTAAAAAATCGATTTGTCTGATACTTTGCAGGGACGTTAATATGGAATCCCTAAACCTGTATTTCTTACTCAAAGTGACAACAAAAAATTATTTTGTGAGTTATGGCCTCTCAAAGTTCAGCAGAATTAATCCAAGAAGATTCGTTTTTCCTCCCAGTTATATGGAAAATCTCAAAAAGTTTCTATACTTCTACCCTAATTGTTTATTACAGCTCGATAGATAATTCATTCATGAATCAAATGAGGTAAAAATCATAATTATGGAGTCATTTTTGGCGAAATGCGAGCCAAAAAACCTCGACAACTACCAAAATGCAGAGGTTGAATGGCGATTTTTATAGTCCGACCATCATAAAAATGAGATTTTTTTGAAAAAAAAATTTAAAAAATCGATTTGTCTGATACTTTGCAGGGACGTTAATATGGAATCCCTAAACCTGTATTTCTTACTCAAAGTGGCAACAAAAAATTATTTTGTGAGTTATGGCCTCTCAAAGTTCAGCAGAATTAATCCAAGCAGATTCGTTTTTCCTCCCAGTTATATGGAAAAACTCAAAAAGTTTCTATACAATGACCCTAAATGTTTAATGAAAATCGATAGATAATTTATTCATGAATCAAATGAGGTAAAAATCATAATTATGGAGTCATTTTTGGCGAAATGCGAGCCAAAAAACCGCGACAACTACCAAAATGCAGAGGTTGAATGGCGATTTTTATAGTCCGACTATCATAAAAATGAGATTTTTTTGAAAAAAAAATTTAAAAAATCGATTTGTCTGATACTTTGCAGGGACGTTAATATGGAATCCCTAAACCTGTATTTCTTACTCAAAGTGGCAACAAAAAATTATTTTGTGAGTTATGGCCTCTCAAAGTTCAGCAGAATTAATCCAAGAAGATTCGTTTTTCCTCCCAGTTATATGGAAAAACTCAAAAAGTTTCTATACTTCTACCCTAATTGTTTATTACAGCTCGATAGATAATTCATTCATGAATCAAATGAGGTAAAAATCATAATTATGGAGTCATTTTTGGCGAAATGCGAGCCAAAAAACCTCGACAACTACCAAAATGCAGAGGTTGAATGGCGATTTTTATAGTCCGACCACCATAAAAATGAGATTTTTTTGAAAAAAAAATTTAAAAAATCGATTTGTCTGATACTTTGCAGGGACGTTAATATGGAATCCCTAAACCTGTATTTCTTACTCAAAGTGGCAACAAAAAATTATTTTGTGAGTTATGGCTTCTCAAAGTTCAGCAGAATTAATCCAAGCAGATTCGTTTTTCCTCCCAGTTATATGGAAAAACTCAAAAAGTTTCTATACAATGACCCTAAATGTTTAATGAAAATCGATAGATAATTTATTCATGAATCAAATGAGGTAAAAATCATAATTATGGAGTCATTTTTGGCGAAATGCGAGCCAAAAAACCGCGACAACTACCAAAATGCAGAGGTTGAATGGCGATTTTTATAGTCCGACCATCATAAAAATGAGATTTTTTTGAAAAAAAAATTTAAAAAATCGATTTGTCTGATACTTTGCAGGGACGTTAATATGGAATCCCTAAACCTGTATTTCTTACTCAAAGTGGCAACAAAAAATTATTTTGTGAGTTATGGCCTCTCAAAGTTCAGCAGAATTAATCCAAGCAGATTCGTTTTTCCTCCCAGTTATATGGAAAAACTCAAAAAGTTTCTATACAATGACCCTAAATGTTTAATGAAAATCGATAGATAATTTATTCATGAATCAAATGAGGTAAAAATCATAATTATGGAGTCATTTTTGGCGAAATGCGAGCCAAAAAACCGCGACAACTACCAAAATGCAGAGGTTGAATGGCGATTTTTATAGTCCGACTATCATAAAAATGAGATTTTTTTGAAAAAAAAATTTAAAAAATCGATTTGTCTGATACTTTGCAGGGACGTTAATATGGAATCCCTAAACCTGTATTTCTTACTCAAAGTGGCAACAAAAAATTATTTTGTGAGTTATGGCCTCTCAAAGTTCAGCAGAATTAATCCAAGAAGATTCGTTTTTCCTCCCAGTTATATGGAAAAACTCAAAAAGTTTCTATACTTCTACCCTAATTGTTTATTACAGCTCGATAGATAATTCATTCATGAATCAAATGAGGTAAAAATCATAATTATGGAGTCATTTTTGGCGAAATGCGAGCCAAAAAACCGCGACAACTACCAAAATGCAGAGGTTGAATGGCGATTTTTATAGTCCAACCATCATAAAAATGAGATTTTTTTGAAAAAAAAATTTAAAAAATCGATTTGTCTGATACTTTGCAGAGACGTTAATATGGAATCTCTAAACCTGTATTTCTTACTCAAAGTGGCAACAAAAAATTATTTTGTGAGTTATGGCCTCTCAAAGTTCAGCAGAATTAATCCAAGAAGATTCGTTTTTCCTCCCAGTGATATGGAAAAACTCAAAAAGTTTCTATACTATGACCCTAAATGTTTAATGAAAATCGATATATAATTTATTCATGAATCAAATGAGGTAAAAATCATAATTATGGAGTCATTTTTGGCGAAATGCGAGCCATAAAACCGCGACAACTACCAAAATGCAGAGGTTGAATGGCGATTTTTATAGTCCGACCATCATAAAAATGAGATTTTTTTGAAAAAAAAATTTAAAAAATCGATTTGTCTGATACTTTGCAGGGACGTTAATATGGAATCCCTAAACCTGTATTTCTTACTCAAAGTGGCAACAAAAAATTATTTTGTGAGTTATGGCCTCTCAAAGTTCAGCAGAATTAATCCAAGCAGATTCGTTTTTCCTCCCAGTTATATGGAAAAACTCAAAAAGTTTCTATACAATGACCCTAAATGTTTAATGAAAATCGATAGATAATTTATTCATGAATCAAATGAGGTAAAAATCATAATTATGGAGTCATTTTTGGCGAAATGCGAGCCAAAAAACCGCGACAACTACCAAAATGCAGAGGTTGAATGGCGATTTTTATAGTCCGACTATCATAAAAATGAGATTTTTTTGAAAAAAAAATTTAAAAAATCGATTTGTCTGATACTTTGCAGGGACGTTAATATGGAATCCCTAAACCTGTATTTCTTACTCAAAGTGGCAACAAAAAATTATTTTGTGAGTTATGGCCTCTCAAAGTTCAGCAGAATTAATCCAAGAAGATTCGTTTTTCCTCCCAGTTATATGGAAAAACTCAAAAAGTTTCTATACTTCTACCCTAATTGTTTATTACAGCTCGATAGATAATTCATTCATGAATCAAATGAGGTAAAAATCATAATTATGGAGTCATTTTTGGCGAAATGCGAGCCAAAAAACCGCGACAACTACCAAAATGCAGAGGTTGAATGGCGATTTTTATAGTCCAACCATCATAAAAATGAGATTTTTTTGAAAAAAAAATTTAAAAAATCGATTTGTCTGATACTTTGCAGGGACGTTAATATGGAATCCCTAAACCTGTATTTCTTACTCAAAGTGACAACAAAAAATTATTTTGTGAGTTATGGCCTCTCAAAGTTCAGCAGAATTAATCCAAGAAGATTCGTTTTTCCTCCCAGTTATATGGAAAATCTCAAAAAGTTTCTATACTTCTACCCTAATTGTTTATTACAGCTCGATAGATAATTCATTCATGAATCAAATGAGGTAAAAATCATAATTATGGAGTCATTTTTGGCGAAATGCGAGCCAAAAAACCTCGACAACTACCAAAATGCAGAGGTTGAATGGCGATTTTTATAGTCCGACCATCATAAAAATGAGATTTTTTTGAAAAAAAAATTTAAAAAATCGATTTGTCTGATACTTTGCAGGGACGTTAATATGGAATCCCTAAACCTGTATTTCTTACTCAAAGTGGCAACAAAAAATTATTTTGTGAGTTATGGCCTCTCAAAGTTCAGCAGAATTAATCCAAGCAGATTCGTTTTTCCTCCCAGTTATATGGAAAAACTCAAAAAGTTTCTATACAATGACCCTAAATGTTTAATGAAAATCGATAGATAATTTATTCATGAATCAAATGAGGTAAAAATCATAATTATGGAGTCATTTTTGGCGAAATGCGAGCCAAAAAACCGCGACAACTACCAAAATGCAGAGGTTGAATGGCGATTTTTATAGTCCGACTATCATAAAAATGAGATTTTTTTTAAAAAAAAATTTAAAAAATCGATTTGTCTGATACTTTGCAGGGACGTTAATATGGAATCCCTAAACCTGTATTTCTTACTCAAAGTGGCAACAAAAAATTATTTTGTGAGTTATGGCCTCTCAAAGTTCAGCAGAATTAATCCAAGAAGATTCGTTTTTCCTCCCAGTTATATGGAAAAACTCAAAAAGTTTCTATACTTCTACCCTAATTGTTTATTACAGCTCGATAGATAATTCATTCATGAATCAAATGAGGTAAAAATCATAATTATGGAGTCATTTTTGGCGAAATGCGAGCCAAAAAACCTCGACAACTACCAGAAAGCAGAGGTTGAATGGCGATTTTTATAGTCCAACCATCATAAAAATGAGATTTTTTTGAAAAAAAAATTTAAAAAATCGATTTGTCTGATACTTTGCAGGGACGTTAATATGGAATCCCTAAACCTGTATTTCTTACTCAAAGTGGCAACAAAAAATTATTTTGTGAGTTATGGCCTCTCAAAGTTCAGCAGAATTAATCCAAGCAGATTCGTTTTTCCTCCCAGTTATATGGAAAAACTCAAAAAGTTTCTATACAATGACCCTAAATGTTTAATGAAAATCGATATATAATTTATTCATGAATCAAATGAGGTAAAAATCATAATTATGGAGTCATTTTTGGCGAAATGCGAGCCATAAAACCGCGACAACTACCAAAATGCAGAGGTTGAATGGCGATTTTTATAGTCCAACCATCATAAAAATGAGATTTTTTTGAAAAAAAAATTTAAAAAATCGATTTGTCTGATACTTTGCAGGGACGTTAATATGGAATCCCTAAACCTGTATTTCTTACTCAAAGTGGCAACAAAAAATTATTTTGTGAGTTATGGCCTCTCAAAGTTCAGCAGAATTAATCCAAGCAGATTCGTTTTTCCTCCCAGTTATATGGAAAAACTCAAAAAGTTTCTATACAATGACCCTAAATGTTTAATGAAAATCGATAGATAATTTATTCATGAATCAAATGAGGTAAAAATCATAATTATGGAGTCATTTTTAGCGAAATGCGAGCCAAAAAACCGCGACAACTACCAAAATGCAGAGGTTGAATGGCGATTTTTATAGTCCGACTATCATAAAAATGAGATTTTTTTGAAAAAAAAATTTAAAAAATCGATTTGTCTGATACTTTGCAGGGACGTTAATATGGAATCCCTAAACCTGTATTTCTTACTCAAAGTGGCAACAAAAAATTATTTTGTGAGTTATGGCCTCTCAAAGTTCAGCAGAATTAATCCAAGAAGATTCGTTTTTCCTCCCAGTTATATGGAAAAACTCAAAAAGTTTCTATACTTCTACCCTAATTGTTTATTACAGCTCGATAGATAATTCATTCATGAATCAAATGAGGTAAAAATCATAATTATGGAGTCATTTTTGGCGAAATGCGAGCCAAAAAACCTCGACAACTACCAAAATGCAGAGGTTGAATGGCGATTTTTATAGTCCGACCACCATAAAAATGAGATTTTTTTGAAAAAAAAATTTAAAAAATCGATTTGTCTGATACTTTGCAGGGACGTTAATATGGAATCCCTAAACCTGTATTTCTTACTCAAAGTGACAACAAAAAATTATTTTGTGAGTTATGGCCTCTCAAAGTTCAGCAGAATTAATCCAAGCAGATTCGTTTTTCCTCCCAGTTATATGGAAAAACTCATAAAGTTTCTATACTTCTACCCTAATTGTTTATTACAGCTCGATAGATAATTCATTCATGAATCAAATGAGGTAAAAATCATAATTATGGAGTCATTTTTGGCGCAATGCGAGCCAAAAAACCGCGACAACTACCAAAATGCAGAGGTTGAATGGCGATTTTTATAGTCCGACTATCATAAAAATGAGATTTTTTTGAAAAAAAAATTTAAAAAATCGATTTGTCTGATACTTTGCAGGGACGTTAATATGGAATCCCTAAACCTGTATTTCTTACTCAAAGTGACAACAAAAAATTATTTTGTGAGTTATGGCCTCTCAAAGTTCAGCAGAATTAATCCAAGAAGATTCGTTTTTCCTCCCAGTTATATGGAAAATCTCAAAAAGTTTCTATACTTCTACCCTAATTGTTTATTACAGCTCGATAGATAATTCATTCATGAATCAAATGAGGTAAAAATCATAATTATGGAGTCATTTTTGGCGAAATGCGAGCCAAAAAACCTCGACAACTACCAAAATGCAGAGGTTGAATGGCGATTTTTATAGTCCGACCATCATAAAAATGAGATTTTTTTGAAAAAAAAATTTAAAAAATCGATTTGTCTGATACTTTGCAGGGACGTTAATATGGAATCCCTAAACCTGTATTTCTTACTCAAAGTGGCAACAAAAAATTATTTTGTGAGTTATGGCCTCTCAAAGTTCAGCAGAATTAATCCAAGCAGATTCGTTTTTCCTCCCAGTTATATGGAAAAACTCAAAAAGTTTCTATACAATGACCCTAAATGTTTAATGAAAATCGATAGATAATTTATTCATGAATCAAATGAGGTAAAAATCATAATTATGGAGTCATTTTTGGCGAAATGCGAGCCAAAAAACCGCGACAACTACCAAAATGCAGAGGTTGAATGGCGATTTTTATAGTCCGACTATCATAAAAATGAGATTTTTTTGAAAAAAAAATTTAAAAAATCGATTTGTCTGATACTTTGCAGGGACGTTAATATGGAATCCCTAAACCTGTATTTCTTACTCAAAGTGGCAACAAAAAATTATTTTGTGAGTTATGGCCTCTCAAAGTTCAGCAGAATTAATCCAAGAAGATTCGTTTTTCCTCCCAGTTATATGGAAAAACTCAAAAAGTTTCTATACTTCTACCCTAATTGTTTATTACAGCTCGATAGATAATTCATTCATGAATCAAATGAGGTAAAAATCATAATTATGGAGTCATTTTTGGCGAAATGCGAGCCAAAAAACCTCGACAACTACCAAAATGCAGAGGTTGAATGGCGATTTTTATAGTCCGACCACCATAAAAATGAGATTTTTTTGAAAAAAAAATTTAAAAAATCGATTTGTCTGATACTTTGCAGGGACGTTAATATGGAATCCCTAAACCTGTATTTCTTACTCAAAGTGGCAACAAAAAATTATTTTGTGAGTTATGGCTTCTCAAAGTTCAGCAGAATTAATCCAAGCAGATTCGTTTTTCCTCCCAGTTATATGGAAAAACTCAAAAAGTTTCTATACAATGACCCTAAATGTTTAATGAAAATCGATAGATAATTTATTCATGAATCAAATGAGGTAAAAATCATAATTATGGAGTCATTTTTGGCGAAATGCGAGCCAAAAAACCGCGACAACTACCAAAATGCAGAGGTTGAATGGCGATTTTTATAGTCCGACTATCATAAAAATGAGATTTTTTTGAAAAAAAAATTTAAAAAATCGATTTGTCTGATACTTTGCAGGGACGTTAATATGGAATCCCTAAACCTGTATTTCTTACTCAAAGTGGCAACAAAAAATTATTTTGTGAGTTATGGCCTCTCAAAGTTCAGCAGAATTAATCCAAGAAGATTCGTTTTTCCTCCCAGTTATATGGAAAAACTCAAAAAGTTTCTATACTTCTACCCTAATTGTTTATTACAGCTCGATAGATAATTCATTCATGAATCAAATGAGGTAAAAATCATAATTATGGAGTCATTTTTGGCGAAATGCGAGCCAAAAAACCGCGACAACTACCAAAATGCAGAGGTTGAATGGCGATTTTTATAGTCCAACCATCATAAAAATGAGATTTTTTTGAAAAAAAAATTTAAAAAATCGATTTGTCTGATACTTTGCAGAGACGTTAATATGGAATCTCTAAACCTGTATTTCTTACTCAAAGTGGCAACAAAAAATTATTTTGTGAGTTATGGCCTCTCAAAGTTCAGCAGAATTAATCCAAGAAGATTCGTTTTTCCTCCCAGTGATATGGAAAAACTCAAAAAGTTTCTATACTATGACCCTAAATGTTTAATGAAAATCGATATATAATTTATTCATGAATCAAATGAGGTAAAAATCATAATTATGGAGTCATTTTTGGCGAAATGCGAGCCATAAAACCGCGACAACTACCAAAATGCAGAGGTTGAATGGCGATTTTTATAGTCCAACCATCATAAAAATGAGATTTTTTTGAAAAAAAAATTTAAAAAATCGATTTGTCTGATACTTTGCAGGGACGTTAATATGGAATCCCTAAACCTGTATTTCTTACTCAAAGTGACAACAAAAAATTATTTTGTGAGTTATGGCCTCTCAAAGTTCAGCAGAATTAATCCAAGAAGATTCGTTTTTCCTCCCAGTTATATGGAAAATCTCAAA
The DNA here is from genome assembly GCA_963942525.1 of Ptychoptera contaminata. Lineage (NCBI taxonomy): Eukaryota > Metazoa > Arthropoda > Insecta > Diptera > Ptychopteridae > Ptychoptera > Ptychoptera contaminata. Next base: position 587,641 of record OZ012640.1, read on the forward strand.
AAGTTTCTATACTTCTACCCTAATTGTTTATTACAGCTCGATAGATAATTCATTCATGAATCAAATGAGGTAAAAATCATAATTATGGAGTCATTTTTGGCGAAATGCGAGCCAAAAAACCTCGACAACTACCAAAATGCAGAGGTTGAATGGCGATTTTTATAGTCCGACCATCATAAAAATGAGATTTTTTTGAAAAAAAAATTTAAAAAATCGATTTGTCTGATACTTTGCAGGGACGTTAATATGGAATCCCTAAACCTGTATTTCTTACTCAAAGTGGCAACAAAAAATTATTTTGTGAGTTATGGCCTCTCAAAGTTCAGCAGAATTAATCCAAGCAGATTCGTTTTTCCTCCCAGTTATATGGAAAAACTCAAAAAGTTTCTATACAATGACCCTAAATGTTTAATGAAAATCGATAGATAATTCATTCATGAATCAAATGAGGTAAAAATCATAATTATGGAGTCATTTTTGGCGAAATGCGAGCCAAAAAACCTCGACAACTACCAGAAAGCAGAGGTTGAATGGCGATTTTTATAGTCCAACCATCATAAAAATGAGATTTTTTTGAAAAAAAAATTTAAAAAATCGATTTGTCTGATACTTTGCAGGGACGTTAATATGGAATCCCTAAACCTGTATTTCTTACTCAAAGTGGCAACAAAAAATTATTTTGTGAGTTATGGCCTCTCAAAGTTCAGCAGAATTAATCCAAGCAGATTCGTTTTTCCTCCCAGTTATATGGAAAAACTCAAAAAGTTTCTATACTATGACCCTAAATGTTTAATGAAAATCGATAGATAATTTATTCATGAATCAAATGAGGTAAAAATCATAATTATGGAGTCATTTTTGGCGAAATGCGAGCCAAAAAACCGCGACAACTACCAAAATGCAGAGGTTGAATGGCGATTTTTATAGTCCAACCATCATAAAAATGAGATTTTTTTGAAAAAAAAATTTAAAAAATCGATTTGTCTGATACTTTGCAGAGACGTTAATATGGAATCTCTAAACCTGTATTTCTTACTCAAAGTGGCAGCAAAAAATTATTTTGTGAGTTATGGCCTCTCAAAGTTCAGCAGAATTAATCCAAGAAGATTCGTTTTTCCTCCCAGTTATATGGAAAAACTCAAAAAGTTTCTATACTATGACCCTAAATGTTTAATGAAAATCGATAGATAATTTATTCATGAATCAAATGAGGTAAAAATCATAATTATGGAGTCATTTTTGGCGAAATGCGAGCCAAAAAACCGCGACAACTACCAAAATGCAGAGGTTGAATGGCGATTTTTATAGTCCAACCATCATAAAAATGAGATTTTTTTGAAAAAATAATTTAAAAAATCGATTTGTCTGATACTTTGCAGGGACGTTAATATGGAATCCCTAAACCTGTATTTCTTACTCAAAGTGGCAACAAAAAATTATTTTGTGAGTTATGGCCTCTCAAAGTTCAGCAGAATTAATCCAAGCAGATTCGTTTTTCCTCCCAGTTATATGGAAAAACTCATAAAGTTTCTATACTTCTACCCTAATTGTTTATTACAGCTCGATAGATAATTCATTCATGAATCAAATGAGGTAAAAATCATAATTATGGAGTCATTTTTGGCGCAATGCGAGCCAAAAAACCGCGACTACTACCAAAATGCAGAGGTTGAATGGCGATTTTTATAGTCCGACCATCATAAAAATGAGATTTTTTTGAAAAAAAAATTTTAAAAATTGATTTGTCTGATACTTTGCAGGGACGTTAATATGGAATCCCTAAACCTGTATTTCTTACTCAAAGTGACAACAAAAAATTATTTTGTGAGTTATGGCCTCTCAAAGTTCAGCAGAATTAATCCAAGAAGATTCGTTTTTCCTCCCAGTTATATGGAAAAACTCAAAAAGTTTCTATACTTCTACCCTAATTGTTTATTACAGCTCGATAGATAATTCATTCATGAATCAAATGAGGTAAAAATCATAATTATGGAGTCATTTTTGGCGAAATGCGAGCCAAAAAACCTCGACAACTACCAAAATGCAGAGGTTGAATGGCGATTTTTATAGTCCGACCATCATAAAAATGAGATTTTTTTGAAAAAAAAATTTAAAAAATCGATTTGTCTGATACTTTGCAGGGACGTTAATATGGAATCCCTAAACCTGTATTTCTTACTCAAAGTGGCAACAAAAAATTATTTTGTGAGTTATGGCCTCTCAAAGTTCAGCAGAATTAATCCAAGCAGATTCGTTTTTCCTCCCAGTTATATGGAAAAACTCAAAAAGTTTCTATACAATGACCCTAAATGTTTAATGAAAATCGATAGATAATTTATTCATGAATCAAATGAGGTAAAAATCATAATTATGGAGTCATTTTTAGCGAAATGCGAGCCAAAAAACCGCGACAACTACCAAAATGCAGAGGTTGAATGGCGATTTTTATAGTCCGACTATCATAAAAATGAGATTTTTTTGAAAAAAAAATTTAAAAAATCGATTTGTCTGATACTTTGCAGGGACGTTAATATGGAATCCCTAAACCTGTATTTCTTACTCAAAGTGGCAACAAAAAATTATTTTGTGAGTTATGGCCTCTCAAAGTTCAGCAGAATTAATCCAAGAAGATTCGTTTTTCCTCCCAGTTATATGGAAAAACTCAAAAAGTTTCTATACTTCTACCCTAATTGTTTATTACAGCTCGATAGATAATTCATTCATGAATCAAATGAGGTAAAAATCATAATTATGGAGTCATTTTTGGCGAAATGCGAGCCAAAAAACCTCGACAACTACCAAAATGCAGAGGTTGAATGGCGATTTTTATAGTCCGACCACCATAAAAATGAGATTTTTTTGAAAAAAAAATTTAAAAAATCGATTTGTCTGATACTTTGCAGGGACGTTAATATGGAATCCCTAAACCTGTATTTCTTACTCAAAGTGACAACAAAAAATTATTTTGTGAGTTATGGCCTCTCAAAGTTCAGCAGAATTAATCCAAGCAGATTCGTTTTTCCTCCCAGTTATATGGAAAAACTCATAAAGTTTCTATACTTCTACCCTAATTGTTTATTACAGCTCGATAGATAATTCATTCATGAATCAAATGAGGTAAAAATCATAATTATGGAGTCATTTTTGGCGCAATGCGAGCCAAAAAACCGCGACAACTACCAAAATGCAGAGGTTGAATGGCGATTTTTATAGTCCGACTATCATAAAAATGAGATTTTTTTGAAAAAAAAATTTAAAAAATCGATTTGTCTGATACTTTGCAGGGACGTTAATATGGAATCCCTAAACCTGTATTTCTTACTCAAAGTGACAACAAAAAATTATTTTGTGAGTTATGGCCTCTCAAAGTTCAGCAGAATTAATCCAAGAAGATTCGTTTTTCCTCCCAGTTATATGGAAAATCTCAAAAAGTTTCTATACTTCTACCCTAATTGTTTATTACAGCTCGATAGATAATTCATTCATGAATCAAATGAGGTAAAAATCATAATTATGGAGTCATTTTTGGCGAAATGCGAGCCAAAAAACCTCGACAACTACCAAAATGCAGAGGTTGAATGGCGATTTTTATAGTCCGACCATCATAAAAATGAGATTTTTTTGAAAAAAAAATTTAAAAAATCGATTTGTCTGATACTTTGCAGGGACGTTAATATGGAATCCCTAAACCTGTATTTCTTACTCAAAGTGGCAACAAAAAATTATTTTGTGAGTTATGGCCTCTCAAAGTTCAGCAGAATTAATCCAAGCAGATTCGTTTTTCCTCCCAGTTATATGGAAAAACTCAAAAAGTTTCTATACAATGACCCTAAATGTTTAATGAAAATCGATAGATAATTTATTCATGAATCAAATGAGGTAAAAATCATAATTATGGAGTCATTTTTGGCGAAATGCGAGCCAAAAAACCGCGACAACTACCAAAATGCAGAGGTTGAATGGCGATTTTTATAGTCCGACCATCATAAAAATGAGATTTTTTTGAAAAAAAAATTTAAAAAATCGATTTGTCTGATACTTTGCAGGGACGTTAATATGGAATCCCTAAACCTGTATTTCTTACTCAAAGTGGCAACAAAAAATTATTTTGTGAGTTATGGCCTCTCAAAGTTCAGCAGAATTAATCCAAGCAGATTCGTTTTTCCTCCCAGTTATATGGAAAAACTCATAAAGTTTCTATACTTCTACCCTAATTGTTTATTACAGCTCGATAGATAATTCATTCATGAATCAAATGAGGTAAAAATCATAATTATGGAGTCATTTTTGGCGCAATGCGAGCCAAAAAACCGCGACAACTACCAAAATGCAGAGGTTGAATGGCGATTTTTATATTCCGACTATCATAAAAATGAGATTTTTTTGAAAAAAAAATTTAAAAAATCGATTTGTCTGATACTTTGCAGGGACGTTAATATGGAATCCCTAAACCTGTATTTCTTACTCAAAGTGGCAACAAAAAATTATTTTGTGAGTTATGGCCTCTCAAAGTTCAGCAGAATTAATCCAAGCAGATTCGTTTTTCCTCCCAGTTATATGGAAAAACTCAAAAAGTTTCTATACTTCTACCCTAATTGTTTATTACAGCTCGATAGATAATTCATTCATGAATCAAATGAGGTAAAAATCATAATTATGGAGTCATTTTTGGCGAAATGCGAGCCAAAAAACCGCGACAACTACCAAAATGCAGAGGTTGAATGGCGATTTTTATAGTCCAACCATCATAAAAATGAGATTTTTTTGAAAAAAAAATTTAAAAAATCGATTTGTCTGATACTTTGCAGAGACGTTAATATGGAATCTCTAAACCTGTATTTCTTACTCAAAGTGGCAACAAAAAATTATTTTGTGAGTTATGGCCTCTCAAAGTTCAGCAGAATTAATCCAAGAAGATTCGTTTTTCCTCCCAGTGATATGGAAAAACTCAAAAAGTTTCTATACTATGACCCTAAATGTTTAATGAAAATCGATATATAATTTATTCATGAATCAAATGAGGTAAAAATCATAATTATGGAGTCATTTTTGGCGAAATGCGAGCCATAAAACCGCGACAACTACCAAAATGCAGAGGTTGAATGGCGATTTTTATAGTCCAACCATCATAAAAATGAGATTTTTTTGAAAAAAAAATTTAAAAAATCGATTTGTCTGATACTTTGCAGGGACGTTAATATGGAATCCCTAAACCTGTATTTCTTACTCAAAGTGACAACAAAAAATTATTTTGTGAGTTATGGCCTCTCAAAGTTCAGCAGAATTAATCCAAGAAGATTCGTTTTTCCTCCCAGTTATATGGAAAATCTCAAAAAGTTTCTATACTTCTACCCTAATTGTTTATTACAGCTCGATAGATAATTCATTCATGAATCAAATGAGGTAAAAATCATAATTATGGAGTCATTTTTGGCGAAATGCGAGCCAAAAAACCTCGACAACTACCAAAATGCAGAGGTTGAATGGCGATTTTTATAGTCCGACCATCATAAAAATGAGATTTTTTTGAAAAAAAAATTTAAAAAATCGATTTGTCTGATACTTTGCAGGGACGTTAATATGGAATCCCTAAACCTGTATTTCTTACTCAAAGTGGCAACAAAAAATTATTTTGTGAGTTATGGCCTCTCAAAGTTCAGCAGAATTAATCCAAGCAGATTCGTTTTTCCTCCCAGTTATATGGAAAAACTCAAAAAGTTTCTATACAATGACCCTAAATGTTTAATGAAAATCGATAGATAATTTATTCATGAATCAAATGAGGTAAAAATCATAATTATGGAGTCATTTTTGGCGAAATGCGAGCCAAAAAACCGCGACAACTACCAAAATGCAGAGGTTGAATGGCGATTTTTATAGTCCGACTATCATAAAAATGAGATTTTTTTGAAAAAAAAATTTAAAAAATCGATTTGTCTGATACTTTGCAGGGACGTTAATATGGAATCCCTAAACCTGTATTTCTTACTCAAAGTGGCAACAAAAAATTATTTTGTGAGTTATGGCCTCTCAAAGTTCAGCAGAATTAATCCAAGAAGATTCGTTTTTCCTCCCAGTTATATGGAAAAACTCAAAAAGTTTCTATACTTCTACCCTAATTGTTTATTACAGCTCGATAGATAATTCATTCATGAATCAAATGAGGTAAAAATCATAATTATGGAGTCATTTTTGGCGAAATGCGAGCCAAAAAACCTCGACAACTACCAAAATGCAGAGGTTGAATGGCGATTTTTATAGTCCGACCACCATAAAAATGAGATTTTTTTGAAAAAAAAATTTAAAAAATCGATTTGTCTGATACTTTGCAGGGACGTTAATATGGAATCCCTAAACCTGTATTTCTTACTCAAAGTGGCAACAAAAAATTATTTTGTGAGTTATGGCCTCTCAAAGTTCAGCAGAATTAATCCAAGCAGATTCGTTTTTCCTCCCAGTTATATGGAAAAACTCAAAAAGTTTCTATACAATGACCCTAAATGTTTAATGAAAATCGATAGATAATTTATTCATGAATCAAATGAGGTAAAAATCATAATTATGGAGTCATTTTTGGCGAAATGCGAGCCAAAAAACCGCGACAACTACCAAAATGCAGAGGTTGAATGGCGATTTTTATAGTCCGACCATCATAAAAATGAGATTTTTTTGAAAAAAAAATTTAAAAAATCGATTTGTCTGATACTTTGCAGGGACGTTAATATGGAATCCCTAAACCTGTATTTCTTACTCAAAGTGGCAACAAAAAATTATTTTGTGAGTTATGGCCTCTCAAAGTTCAGCAGAATTAATCCAAGCAGATTCGTTTTTCCTCCCAGTTATATGGAAAAACTCATAAAGTTTCTATACTTCTACCCTAATTGTTTATTACAGCTCGATAGATAATTCATTCATGAATCAAATGAGGTAAAAATCATAATTATGGAGTCATTTTTGGCGCAATGCGAGCCAAAAAACCGCGACAACTACCAAAATGCAGAGGTTGAATGGCGATTTTTATAGTCCGACTATCATAAAAATGAGATTTTTTTGAAAAAAAAATTTAAAAAATCGATTTGTCTGATACTTTGCAGGGACGTTAATATGGAATCCCTAAACCTGTATTTCTTACTCAAAGTGGCAACAAAAAATTATTTTGTGAGTTATGGCCTCTCAAAGTTCAGCAGAATTAATCCAAGCAGATTCGTTTTTCCTCCCAGTTATATGGAAAAACTCAAAAAGTTTCTATACTTCTACCCTAATTGTTTATTACAGCTCGATAGATAATTCATTCATGAATCAAATGAGGTAAAAATCATAATTATGGAGTCATTTTTGGCGAAATGCGAGCCAAAAAACCGCGACAACTACCAAAATGCAGAGGTTGAATGGCGATTTTTATAGTCCAACCATCATAAAAATGAGATTTTTTTGAAAAAAAAATTTAAAAAATCGATTTGTCTGATACTTTGCAGAGACGTTAATATGGAATCTCTAAACCTGTATATCTTACTCAAAGTGGCAGCAAAAAATTATTTTGTGAGTTATGGCCTCTCAAAGTTCAGCAGAATTAATCCAAGAAGATTCGTTTTTCCTCCCAGTTATATGGAAAAACTCAAAAAGTTTCTATACTATGACCCTAAATGTTTAATGAAAATCGATAGATAATTTATTCAAGAATCAAATGAGGTAAAAATCATAATTATGGAGTCATTTTTGGCGAAATGCGAGCCAAAAAATCCGCGACAACTACCAAAATGCAGAGGTTGAATGGCGATTTTTATAGTCCAACCTCATAAAAATGAGATTTTTTTGAAAAAATAATTTAAAAAATCGATTTGTCTGATACTTTGCAGGGACGTTAATATGGAATCCCTAAACCTGTATTTCTTACTCAAAGTGGCAACAAAAAATTATTTTGTGAGTTATGGCCTCTCAAAGTTCAGCAGAATTAATCCAAGCAGATTCGTTTTTCCTCCCAGTTATATGGAAAAACTCAAAAAGTTTCTATACTTCTACCCTAATTGTTTATTACAGCTCGATAGATAATTCATTCATGAATCAAATGAGGTAAAAATCATAATTATGGAGTCATTTTTGGCGAAATGCGAGCCAAAAAACCTCGACAACTACCAGAAAGCAGAGGTTGAATGGCGATTTTTATAGTCTGACCATCATAAAAATGAGATTTTTTTGAAAAAAAAATTTAAAAAATCGATTTGTCTGATACTTTGCAGAGACGTTAATATGGAATCTCTAAACCTGTATTTCTTACTCAAAGTGGCAACAAAAAATTATTTTGTGAGTTATGGCCTCTCAAAGTTCAGCAGAATTAATCCAAGAAGATTCGTTTTTCCTCCCAGTGATATGGAAAAACTCAAAAAGTTTCTATACTATGACCCTAAATGTTTAATGAAAATCGATATATAATTTATTCATGAATCAAATGAGGTAAAAATCATAATTATGGAGTCATTTTTGGCGAAATGCGAGCCATAAAACCGCGACAACTACCAAAATGCAGAGGTTGAATGGCGATTTTTATAGTCCAACCATCATAAAAATGAGATTTTTTTGAAAAAATAATTTAAAAAATCGATTTGTCTGATACTTTGCAGGGACGTTAATATGGAATCCCTAAACCTGTATTTCTTACTCAAAGTGGCAACAAAAAATTATTTTGTGAGTTATGGCCTCTCAAAGTTCAGCAGAATTAATCCAAGCAGATTCGTTTTTCCTCCCAGTTATATGGAAAAACTCAAAAAGTTTCTATACTTCTACCCTAATTGTTTATTACAGCTCGATAGATAATTCATTCATGCATCAAATGAGGTAAAAATCATAATTATGGAGTCATTTTTGGCGAAATGCGAACCAAAAAACCTCGACAACTACCAGAAAGCAGAGGTTGAATGGCGATTTTTATAGTCTGACCATCATAAAAATGAGATTTTTTTGAAAAAAAAATTTAAAAAATCGATTTGTCTGATACTTTGCAGAGACGTTAATATGGAATCTCTAAACCTGTATTTCTTACTCAAAGTGGCAGCAAAAAATTATTTTGTGAGTTATGGCCTCTCAAAGTTCAGCAGAATTAATCCAAGAAGATTCGTTTTTCCTCCCAGTTATATGGAAAAACTCAAAAAGTTTCTATACTATGACCCTAAATGTTTAATGAAAATCGATAGATAATTTATTCATGAATCAAATGAGGTAAAAATCATAATTATGGAGTCATTTTTGGCGAAATGCGAGCCAAAAAACCGCGACTACTACCAAAATGCAGAGGTTGAATGGCGATTTTTATAGTCCAACCATCATAAAAATGAGATTTTTTTGAAAAAATAATTTAAAAAATCGATTTGTCTGATACTTTGCAGGGACATTAATATAGAATCCCTAAACCTGTATTTCTTACTCAAAGTGGCAACAAAAAATTATTTTGTGAGTTATGGCCTCTCAAAGTTCAGCAGAATTAATCCAAGCAGATTCGTTTTTCCTCCCAGTTATATGGAAAAACTCAAAAAGTTTCTATACTTCTACCCTAATTGTTTATTACAGCTCGATAGATAATTCATTCATGAATCAAATGAGGTAAAAATCATAATTATGGAGTCATTTTTGGCGAAATGCGAGCCAAAAAACCGCGACTACTACCAAAATGCAGAGGTTGAATGGCGATTTTTATAGTCCAACCATCATAAAAATGAGATTTTTTTGAAAAAAAAATTTAAAAAATCGATTTGTCTGATACTTTGCAGGGACGTTAATATGGAATCCCTAAACCTGTATTTCTTACTCAAAGTGGCAACAAAAAATTATTTTGTGAGTTATGGCCTCTCAAAGTTCAGCAGAATTAATCCAAGCAGATTCGTTTTTCCTCCCAGTTATATGGAACAACTCAAAAAGTTTCTATACAATGACCCTAAATGTTTAATGAAAATCGATAGATAATTTATTCATGAATCAAATGAGGTAAAAATCATAATTATGGAGTCATTTTTGGCGAAATGCGAGCCAAAAAACCGCGACAACTACCAAAATGCAGAGGTTGAATGGCGATTTTTATAGTCCAACCATCATAAAAATGAGATTTTTTTGAAAAAATAATTTAAAAAATCGATTTGTCTGATACTTTGCAGGGACGTTAATATGGAATCCCTAAACCTGTATTTCTTACTCAAAGTGGCAACAAAAAATTATTTTGTGAGTTATGGCCTCTCAAAGTTCAGCAGAATTAATCCAAGCAGATTCGTTTTTCCTCCCAGTTATATGGAAAAACTCAAAAAGTTTCTATACTTCTACCCTAATTGTTTATTACAGCTCGATAGATAATTCATTCATGAATCAAATGAGGTAAAAATCATAATTATGGAGTCATTTTTGGCGAAATGCGAGCCAAAAAACCGCGACTACTACCAAAATGCAGAGGTTGAATGGCGATTTTTATAGTCCGACCATCATAAAAATGAGATTTTTTTGAAAAAAAAATTTAAAAAATCGATTTGTCTGATACTTTGCAGGGACGTTAATATGGAATCCCTAAACCTGTATTTCTTACTCAAAGTGGCAACAAAAAATTATTTTGTGAGTTATGGCCTCTCAAAGTTCAGCAGAATTAATCCAAGCAGATTCGTTTTTCCTCCCAGTTATATGGAAAAACTCAAAAAGTTTCTATACAATGACCCTAAATGTTTAATGAAAATCGATAGATAATTTATTCATGAATCAAATGAGGTAAAAATCATAATTATGGAGTCATTTTTGGCGAAATGCGAGCCAAAAAACCGCGACAACTACCAAAATGCAGAGGTTGAATGGCGATTTTTATAGTCCGACCATCATAAAAATGAGATTTTTTTGAAAAAAAAATTTAAAAAATCGATTTGTCTGATACTTTGCAGGGACGTTAATATGGAATCCCTAAACCTGTATTTCTTACTCAAAGTGGCAACAAAAAATTATTTTGTGAGTTATGGCCTCTCAAAGTTAAGCAGAATTAATCCAAGCAGATTCGTTTTTCCTCCCAGTTATATGGAAAAACTCAAAAAGTTTCTATACTTCTACCCTAATTGTTTATTACAGCCCGATAGATAATTCATTCATGAATCAAATGAGGTAAAAATCATAATTATGGAGTCATTTTTGGCGAAATGCGAGCCAAAAAACCTCGACAACTACCAGAAAGCAGAGGTTGAATGGCGATTTTTATAGTCCAACCATCATAAAAATGAGATTTTTTTGAAAAAATAATTTAAAAAATCGATTTGTCTGATACTTTGCAGGGACGTTAATATGGAATCCCTAAACCTGTATTTCTTACTCAAAGTGGCAACAAAAAATTATTTTGTGAGTTATGGCCTCTCAAAGTTCAGCAGAATTAATCCAAGAAGATTCGTTTTTCCTCCCAGTTATATGGAAAATCTCAAAAAGTTTCTATACTATGACCCTAAATGTTTATTACAACTCGATAGATAATTCATTCATGAATCAAATGAGGTAAAAATCATAATTATGGAGTCATTTTTGGCGAAATGCGAGCCAAAAAACCGCGACTACTACCAAAATGCAGAGGTTGAATGGCGATTTTTATAGTCCGACCATCATAAAAATGAGATTTTTTTGAAAAAAAAATTTAAAAAATCGATTTGTCTGATACTTTGCAGGGACGTTAATATGGAATCCCTAAACCTGTATTTCTTACTCAAAGTGGCAACAAAAAATTATTTTGTGAGTTATGGCCTCTCAAAGTTCAGCAGAATTAATCCAAGCAGATTCGTTTTTCCTCCCAGTTATATGGAAAAACTCAAAAAGTTTCTATACAATGACCCTAAATGTTTAATGAAAATCGATAGATAATTTATTCATGAATCAAATGAGGTAAAAATCATAATTATGGAGTCATTTTTGGCGAAATGCGAGCCAAAAAACACCGACAACTACCAAAATGCAGAGGTTGAATGGCGATTTTTATAGTCCGACCATCATAAAAATGAGATTTTTTTGAAAAAAAAATTTAAAAAATCGATTTGTCTGATACTTTGCAGGGACGTTAATATGGAATCCCTAAACCTGTATTTCTTACTCAAAGTGGCAACAAAAAATTATTTTGTGAGTTATGGCCTCTCAAAGTTCAGCAGAATTAATCCAAGCAGATTCGTTTTTCCTCCCAGTTATATGGAAAAACTCAAAAAGTTTCTATACTTCTACCCTAATTGTTTATTACAGCTCGATAGATAATTCATTCATGAATCAAATGAGGTAAAAATCATAATTATGGAGTCATTTTTGGCGAAATGCGAGCCAAAAAACCTCGACAACTACCAGAAAGCAGAGGTTGAATGGCGATTTTTATAGTCTGACCATCATAAAAATGAGATTTTTTTGAAAAAATAATTTGAAAAATCGATTTGTCTGATACTTTGCAGGGACGTTAATATGGAATCCCTAAACCTGTATTTCTTACTCAAAGTGGCAACAAAAAATTATTTTGTGAGTTATGGCCTCTCAAAGTTCAGCAGAATTAATCCAAGCAGATTCGTTTTTCCTCCCAGTTATATGGAAAAACTCAAAAAGTTTCTATACAATGACCCTAAATGTTTAATGAAAATCGATAGATAATTTATTCATGAATCAAATGAGGTAAAAATCATAATTATGGAGTCATTTTTGGCGAAATGCGAGCCAAAAAACCGCGACAACTACCAAAATGCAGAGGTTGAATGGCGATTTTTATAGTCCAACCATCATAAAAATGAGATTTTTTTGAAAAAATAATTTAAAAAATCGATTTGTCTGATACTTTGCAGGGACGTTAATATGGAATCCCTAAACCTGTATTTCTTACTCAAAGTGGCAACAAAAAATTATTTTGTGAGTTATGGCCTCTCAAAGTTCAGCAGAATTAATCCAAGCAGATTCGTTTTTCCTCCCAGTTATATGGAAAAACTCAAAAAGTTTCTATACTTCTACCCTAATTGTTTATTACAGCTCGATAGATAATTCATTCATGAATCAAATGAGGTAAAAATCATAATTATGGAGTCATTTTTGGCGAAATGCGAGCCAAAAAACCTCGACAACTACCAGAAAGCAGAGGTTGAATGGCGATTTTTATAGTCTGACCATCATAAAAATGAGATTTTTTTGAAAAAATAATTTAAAAAATCGATTTGTCTGATACTTTGCAGGGACGTTAATATGGAATCCCTAAACCTGTATTTCTTACTCAAAGTGGCAACAAAAAATTATTTTGTGAGTTATGGCCTCTCAAAGTTCAGCAGAATTAATCCAAGCAGATTCGTTTTTCCTCCCAGTTATATGGAAAAACTCAAAAAGTTTCTATACTTCTACCCTAATTGTTTATTACAGCTCGATAGATAATTCATTCATGAATCAAATGAGGTAAAAATCATAATTATGGAGTCATTTTTGGCGAAATGCGAGCCAAAAAACCTCGACAACTACCAGAAAGCAGAGGTTGAATGGCGATTTTTATAGTCTGACCATCATAAAAATGAGATTTTTTTGAAAAAAAAATTTAAAAAATCGATTTGTCTGATACTTTGCAGAGACGTTAATATGGAATCTCTAAACCTGTATTTCTTACTCAAAGTGGCAGCAAAAAATTATTTTGTGAGTTATGGCCTCTCAAAGTTCAGCAGAATTAATCGAAGAAGATTCGTTTTTCCTCCCAGTTATATGGAAAAACTCAAAAAGTTTCTATACAATGACCCTAAATGTTTAATGAAAATCGATAGATAATTCATTCATGAATCAAATGAGGTAAAAATCATAATTATGGAGTCATTTTTGGCGCAATGCGAGCCAAAAAACCGCGACTACTACCAAAATGCAGAGGTTGAATGGCGATTTTTATAGTCCGACCATCATAAAAATGAGATTTTTTTGAAAAAAAAATTTAAAAAATCGATTTGTCTGATACTTTGCAGGGACGTTAATATGGAATCCCTAAACCTGTATTTCTTACTCAAAGTGGCAACAAAAAATTATTTTGTGAGTTATGGCCTCTCAAAGTTCAGCAGAATTAATCCAAGCAGATTCGTTTTTCCTCCCAGTTATATGGAAAAACTCAAAAAGTTTCTATACTTCTACCCTAATTGTTTATTACAGCTCGATAGATAATTCATTCATGAATCAAATGAGGTAAAAATCATAATTATGGAGTCATTTTTGGCGAAATGCGAGCCAAAAAACCGCGACAACTACCAAAATGCAGAGGTTGAATGGCGATTTTTATAGTCCAACCATCATAAAAATGAGATTTTTTTGAAAAAATAATTTAAAAAATCGATTTGTCTGATACTTTGCAGGGACGTTAATATGGAATCCCTAAACCTGTATTTCTTACTCAAAGTGGCAACAAAAAATTATTTTGTGAGTTATGGCCTCTCAAAGTTCAGCAGAATTAATCCAAGCAGATTCGTTTTTCCTCCCAGTTATATGGAAAAACTCAAAAAGTTTCTATACTTCTACCCTAATTGTTTATTACAGCTCGATAGATAATTCATTCATGAATCAAATGAGGTAAAAATCATAATTATGGAGTCATTTTTGGCGAAATGCGAGCCAAAAAACCTCGACAACTACCAGAAAGCAGAGGTTGAATGGCGATTTTTATAGTCTGACCATCATAAAAATGAGATTTTTTTGAAAAAATAATTTGAAAAATCGATTTGTCTGATACTTTGCAGGGACGTTAATATGGAATCCCTAAACCTGTATTTCTTACTCAAAGTGGCAACAAAAAATTATTTTGTGAGTTATGGCCTCTCAAAGTTCAGCAGAATTAATCCAAGCAGATTCGTTTTTCCTCCCAGTTATATGGAAAAACTCAAAAAGTTTCTATACAATGACCCTAAATGTTTAATGAAAATCGATAGATAATTTATTCATGAATCAAATGAGGTAAAAATCATAATTATGGAGTCATTTTTGGCGAAATGCGAGCCAAAAAACCGCGACAACTACCAAAATGCAGAGGTTGAATGGCGATTTTTATAGTCCAACCATCATAAAAATGAGATTTTTTTGAAAAAATAATTTAAAAAATCGATTTGTCTGATACTTTGCAGGGACGTTAATATGGAATCCCTAAACCTGTATTTCTTACTCAAAGTGGCAACAAAAAATTATTTTGTGAGTTATGGCCTCTCAAAGTTCAGCAGAATTAATCCAAGCAGATTCGTTTTTCCTCCCAGTTATATGGAAAAACTCAAAAAGTTTCTATACTTCTACCCTAATTGTTTATTACAGCTCGATAGATAATTCATTCATGAATCAAATGAGGTAAAAATCATAATTATGGAGTCATTTTTGGCGAAATGCGAGCCAAAAAACCTCGACAACTACCAGAAAGCAGAGGTTGAATGGCGATTTTTATAGTCTGACCATCATAAAAATGAGATTTTTTTGAAAAAATAATTTAAAAAATCGATTTGTCTGATACTTTGCAGGGACGTTAATATGGAATCCCTAAACCTGTATTTCTTACTCAAAGTGGCAACAAAAAATTATTTTGTGAGTTATGGCCTCTCAAAGTTCAGCAGAATTAATCCAAGCAGATTCGTTTTTCCTCCCAGTTATATGGAAAAACTCAAAAAGTTTCTATACTTCTACCCTAATTGTTTATTACAGCTCGATAGATAATTCATTCATGAATCAAATGAGGTAAAAATCATAATTATGGAGTCATTTTTGGCGAAATGCGAGCCAAAAAACCTCGACAACTACCAGAAAGCAGAGGTTGAATGGCGATTTTTATAGTCTGACCATCATAAAAATGAGATTTTTTTGAAAAAAAAATTTAAAAAATCGATTTGTCTGATACTTTGCAGAGACGTTAATATGGAATCTCTAAACCTGTATTTCTTACTCAAAGTGGCAGCAAAAAATTATTTTGTGAGTTATGGCCTCTCAAAGTTCAGCAGAATTAATCCAAGAAGATTCGTTTTTCCTCCCAGTTATATGGAAAAACTCAAAAAGTTTCTATACAATGACCCTAAATGTTTAATGAAAATCGATAGATAATTCATTCATGAATCAAATGAGGTAAAAATCATAATTATGGAGTCATTTTTGGCGAAATGCGAGCCAAAAAACCGCGACAACTACCAAAATGCAGAGGTTGAATGGCGATTTTTATAGTCTGACCATCATAAAAATGAGATTTTTTTGAAAAAATAATTTAAAAAATCGATTTGTCTGATACTTTGCAGGGACGTTAATATGGAATCCCTAAACCTGTATTTCTTACTCAAAGTGGCAACAAAAAATTATTTTGTGAGTTATGGCCTCTCAAAGTTCAGCAGAATTAATCCAAGCAGATTCGTTTTTCCTCCCAGTTATATGGAAAAACTCAAAAAGTTTCTATACTTCTACCCTAATTGTTTATTACAGCTCGATAGATAATTCATTCATGAATCAAATGAGGTAAAAATCATAATTATGGAGTCATTTTTGGCGAAATGCGAGCCAAAAAACCTCGACAACTACCAGAAAGCAGAGGTTGAATGGCGATTTTTATAGTCTGACCATCATAAAAATGAGATTTTTTTGAAAAAATAATTTAAAAAATCGATTTGTCTGATACTTTGCAGGGACGTTAATATGGAATCCCTAAACCTGTATTTCTTACTCAAAGTGGCAACAAAAAATTATTTTGTGAGTTATGGCCTCTCAAAGTTCAGCAGAATTAATCCAAGCAGATTCGTTTTTCCTCCCAGTTATATGGAAAAACTCAAAAAGTTTCTATACTTCTACCCTAATTGTTTATTACAGCTCGATAGATAATTCATTCATGAATCAAATGAGGTAAAAATCATAATTATGGAGTCATTTTTGGCGAAATGCGAGCCAAAAAACCTCGACAACTACCAGAAAGCAGAGGTTGAATGGCGATTTTTATAGTCTGACCATCATAAAAATGAGATTTTTTTGAAAAAAAAATTTAAAAAATCGATTTGTCTGATACTTTGCAGAGACGTTAATATGGAATCTCTAAACCTGTATTTCTTACTCAAAGTGGCAGCAAAAAATTATTTTGTGAGTTATGGCCTCTCAAAGTTCAGCAGAATTAATCGAAGAAGATTCGTTTTTCCTCCCAGTTATATGGAAAAACTCAAAAAGTTTCTATACAATGACCCTAAATGTTTAATGAAAATCGATAGATAATTCATTCATGAATCAAATGAGGTAAAAATCATAATTATGGAGTCATTTTTGGCGCAATGCGAGCCAAAAAACCGCGACTACTACCAAAATGCAGAGGTTGAATGGCGATTTTTATAGTCCGACCATCATAAAAATGAGATTTTTTTGAAAAAATAATTTAAAAAATCGATTTGTCTGATACTTTGCAGGGACGTTAATATGGAATCCCTAAACCTGTATTTCTTACTCAAAGTGGCAACAAAAAATTATTTTGTGAGTTATGGCCTCTCAAAGTTCAGCAGAATTAATCCAAGCAGATTCGTTTTTCCTCCCAGTTATATGGAAAAACTCAAAAAGTTTCTATACAATGACCCTAAATGTTTAATGAAAATCGATAGATAATTCATTCATGAATCAAATGAGGTAAAAATCATAATTATGGAGTCATTTTTGGCGAAATGCGAGCCAAAAAACCTCGACAACTACCAGAAAGCAGAGGTTGAATGGCGATTTTTATAGTCTGACCATCATAAAAATGAGATTTTTTTGAAAAAAAAAATTAAAAAATCGATTTGTCTGATACTTTGCAGAGACGTTAATATGGAATCCCTAAACCTGTATTTCTTACTCAAAGTGGCAGCAAAAAATTATTTTGTGAGTTATGGCCTCTCAAAGTTCAGCAGAATTAATCCAAGAAGATTCGTTTTTCCTCCCAGTTATATGGAAAAACTCAAAAAGTTTCTATACTTCTACCCTAATTGTTTATTACAGCTCGATAGATAATTCATTCATGAATCAAATGAGGTAAAAATCATAATTATGGAGTCATTTTTGGCGCAATGCGAGCCAAAAAACCGCGACTACTACCAAAATGCAGAGGTTGAATGGCGATTTTTATAGTCCGACCATCATAAAAATGAGATTTTTTTGAAAAAAAAATTTAAAAAATCGATTTGTCTGATACTTTGCAGGGACGTTAATATGGAATCCCTAAACCTGTATTTCTTACTCAAAGTGGCAACAAAAAATTATTTTGTGAGTTATGGCCTCTCAAAGTTCAGCAGAATTAATCCAAGCAGATTCGTTTTTCCTCCCAGTTATATGGAAAAACTCAAAAAGTTTCTATACTTCTACCCTAATTGTTTATTACAGCTCGATAGATAATTCATTCATGAATCAAATGAGGTAAAAATCATAATTATGGAGTCATTTTTGGCGAAATGCGAGCCAAAAAACCTCGACAACTACCAGAAAGCAGAGGTTGAATGGCGATTTTTATAGTCCGACCATCATAAAAATGAGATTTTTTTGAAAAAAAAATTTAAAAAATCGATTTGTCTGATACTTTGCAGAGACGTTAATATGGAATCTCTAAACCTGTATTTCTTACTCAAAGTGGCAACAAAAAATTATTTTGTGAGTTATGGCCTCTCAAAGTTCAGCAGAATTAATCCAAGAAGATTCGTTTTTCCTCCCAGTTATATGGAAAAACTCAAAAAGTTTCTATACTTCTACCCTAATTGTTTATTACAGCTCGATAGATAATTCATTCATGAATCAAATGAGGTAAAAATCATAATTATGGAGTCATTTTTGGCGCAATGCGAGCCAAAAAACCGCGACTACTACCAAAATGCAGAGGTTGAATGGCGATTTTTATAGTCCGACCATCATAAAAATGAGATTTTTTTGAAAAAAAAATTTAAAAAATCGATTTGTCTGATACTTTGCAGAGACGTTAATATGGAATCTCTAAACCTGTATTTCTTACTCAAAGTGGCAGCAAAAAATTATTTTGTGAGTTATGGCCTCTCAAAGTTCAGCAGAATTAATCCAAGAAGATTCGTTTTTCCTCCCAGTTATATGGAAAAACTCAAAAAGTTTCTATACTATGACCCTAAATGTTTAATGAAAATCGATAGATAATTTATTCATGAATCAAATGAGGTAAAAATCATAATTATGGAGTCATTTTTGGCGAAATGCGAGCCAAAAAACCGCGACAACTACCAAAATGCAGAGGTTGAATGGCGATTTTTATAGTCCAACCATCATAAAAATGAGATTTTTTTGAAAAAATAATTTAAAAAATCGATTTGTCTGATACTTTGCAGGGACGTTAATATGGAATCCCTAAACCTGTATTTCTTACTCAAAGTGGCAACAAAAAATTATTTTGTGAGTTATGGCCTCTCAAAGTTCAGCAGAATTAATCCAAGCAGATTCGTTTTTCCTCCCAGTTATATGGAAAAACTCAAAAAGTTTCTATACTTCTACCCTAATTGTTTATTACAGCTCGATAGATAATTCATTCATGAATCAAATGAGGTAAAAATCATAATTATGGAGTCATTTTTGGCGAAATGCGAGCCAAAAAACCTCGACAACTACCAGAAAGCAGAGGTTGAATGGCGATTTTTATAGTCCAACCATCATAAAAATGAGATTTTTTTGAAAAAATAATTTAAAAAATCGATTTGTCTGATACTTTGCAGGGACGTTAATATGGAATCCCTAAACCTGTATTTCTTACTCAAAGTGGCAACAAAAAATTATTTTGTGAGTTATGGCCTCTCAAAGTTCAGCAGAATTAATCCAAGCAGATTCGTTTTTCCTCCCAGTGATATGGAAAAACTCAAAAAGTTTCTATACTATGACCCTAAATGTTTAATGAAAATCGATAGATAATTCATTCATGAATCAAATGAGGTAAAAATCATAATTATGGAGTCATTTTTGGCGAAATGCGAGCCAAAAAACCTCGACAACTACCAGAAAGCAGAGGTTGAATGGCGATTTTTATAGTCCAACCATCATAAAAATGAGATTTTTTTGAAAAAATAATTTAAAAAATCGATTTGTCTGATACTTTGCAGGGACGTTAATATGGAATCCCTAAACCTGTATTTCTTACTCAAAGTGGCAACAAAAAATTATTTTGTGAGTTATGGCCTCTCAAAGTTCAGCAGAATTAATCCAAGCAGATTCGTTTTTCCTCCCAGTTATATGGAAAAACTCAAAAAGTTTCTATACTTCTACCCTAATTGTTTATTACAGCTCGATAGATAATTCATTCATGAATCAAATGAGGTAAAAATCATAATTATGGAGTCATTTTTGGCGAAATGCGAGCCAGAAAACCTCGACAACTACCAGAAAGCAGAGGTTGAATGGCGATTTTTATAGTCTGACCATCATAAAAATGAGATTTTTTTGAAAAAAAAATTTAAAAAATCGATTTGTCTGATACTTTGCAGAGACGTTAATATGGAATCTCTAAACCTGTATTTCTTACTCAAAGTGGCAGCAAAAAATTATTTTGTGAGTTATGGCCTCTCAAAGTTCAGCAGAATTAATCCAAGAAGATTCGTTTTTCCTCCCAGTTATATGGAAAAACTCAAAAAGTTTCTATACTTCTACCCTAATTGTTTATTACAGCTCGATAGATAATTCATTCATGAATCAAATGAGGTAAAAATCATAATTATGGAGTCATTTTTGGCGAAATGCGAGCCAAAAAACCTCGACAACTACCAGAAAGCAGAGGTTGAATGGCGATTTTTATAGTCTGACCATCATAAAAATGAGATTTTTTTGAAAAAAAAATTTAAAAAATCGATTTGTCTGATACTTTGCAGGGACGTTAATATGGAATCCCTAAACCTGTATTTCTTACTCAAAGTGGCAACAAAAAATTATTTTGTGAGTTATGGCCTCTCAAAGTTCAGCAGAATTAATCCAAGAAGATTCGTTTTTCCTCCCAGTGATATGGAAAAACTCAAAAAGTTTCTATACTTCTACCCTAATTGTTTATTACAGCTCGATAGATAATTCATTCATGAATCAAATGAGGTAAAAATCATAATTATGGAGTCATTTTTGGCGAAATGCGAGCCAAAAAACCTCGACAACTACCAGAAAGCAGAGGTTGAATGGCGATTTTTATAGTCTGACCATCATAAAAATGAGATTTTTTTGAAAAAAAAATTTAAAAAATCGATTTGTCTGATACTTTGCAGAGACGTTAATATGGAATCTCTAAACCTGTATTTCTTACTCAAAGTGGCAGCAAAAAATTATTTTGTGAGTTATGGCCTCTCAAAGTTCAGCAGAATTAATCCAAGAAGATTCGTTTTTCCTCCCAGTTATATGGAAAAACTCAAAAAGTTTCTATACTTCTACCCTAATTGTTTATTACAGCTCGATAGATAATTCATTCATGAATCAAATGAGGTAAAAATCATAATTATGGAGTCATTTTTGGCGCAATGCGAGCCAAAAAACCGCGACTACTACCAAAATGCAGAGGTTGAATGGCGATTTTTATAGTCCGACCATCATAAAAATGAGATTTTTTTGAAAAAAAAATTTAAAAAATCGATTTGTCTGATACTTTGCAGGGACGTTAATATGGAATCCCTAAACCTGTATTTCTTACTCAAAGTGGCAACAAAAAATTATTTTGTGAGTTATGGCCTCTCAAAGTTCAGCAGAATTAATCCAAGCAGATTCGTTTTTCCTCCCAGTTATATGGAAAAACTCAAAAAGTTTCTATACTTCTACCCTAATTGTTTATTACAGCTCGATAGATAATTCATTCATGAATCAAATGAGGTAAAAATCATAATTATGGAGTCATTTTTGGCGAAATGCGAGCCAAAAAACCTCGACAACTACCAGAAAGCAGAGGTTGAATGGCGATTTTTATAGTCCGACCATCATAAAAATGAGATTTTTTTGAAAAAAAAATTTAAAAAATCGATTTGTCTGATACTTTGCAGGGACGTTAATATGGAATCCCTAAACCTGTATTTCTTACTCAAAGTGGCAACAAAAAATTATTTTGTGAGTTATGGCCTCTCAAAGTTCAGCAGAATTAATCCAAGCAGATTCGTTTTTCCTCCCAGTTATATGGAAAAACTCAAAAAGTTTCTATACTTCTACCCTAATTGTTTATTACAGCTCGATAGATAATTCATTCATGAATCAAATGAGGTAAAAATCATAATTATGGAGTCATTTTTGGCGAAATGCGAGCCAAAAAACCTCGACAACTACCAGAAAGCAGAGGTTGAATGGCGATTTTTATAGTCCAACCATCATAAAAATGAGATTTTTTTGAAAAAATAATTTAAAAAATCGATTTGTCTGATACTTTGCAGGGACGTTAATATGGAATCCCTAAACCTGTATTTCTTACTCAAAGTGGCAACAAAAAATTATTTTGTGAGTTATGGCCTCTCAAAGTTCAGCAGAATTAATCCAAGCAGATTCGTTTTTCCTCCCAGTGATATGGAAAAACTCAAAAAGTTTCTATACTATGACCCTAAATGTTTAATGAAAATCGATAGATAATTCATTCATGAATCAAATGAGGTAAAAATCATAATTATGGAGTCATTTTTGGCGAAATGCGAGCCAAAAAACCTCGACAACTACCAGAAAGCAGAGGTTGAATGGCGATTTTTATAGTCCAACCATCATAAAAATGAGATTTTTTTGAAAAAATAATTTAAAAAATCGATTTGTCTGATACTTTGCAGGGACGTTAATATGGAATCCCTAAACCTGTATTTCTTACTCAAAGTGGCAACAAAAAATTATTTTGTGAGTTATGGCCTCTCAAAGTTCAGCAGAATTAATCCAAGCAGATTCGTTTTTCCTCCCAGTTATATGGAAAAACTCAAAAAGTTTCTATACTTCTACCCTAATTGTTTATTACAGCTCGATAGATAATTCATTCATGAATCAAATGAGGTAAAAATCATAATTATGGAGTCATTTTTGGCGAAATGCGAGCCAGAAAACCTCGACAACTACCAGAAAGCAGAGGTTGAATGGCGATTTTTATAGTCTGACCATCATAAAAATGAGATTTTTTTGAAAAAAAAATTTAAAAAATCGATTTGTCTGATACTTTGCAGAGACGTTAATATGGAATCTCTAAACCTGTATTTCTTACTCAAAGTGGCAGCAAAAAATTATTTTGTGAGTTATGGCCTCTCAAAGTTCAGCAGAATTAATCCAAGAAGATTCGTTTTTCCTCCCAGTTATATGGAAAAACTCAAAAAGTTTCTATACTTCTACCCTAATTGTTTATTACAGCTCGATAGATAATTCATTCATGAATCAAATGAGGTAAAAATCATAATTATGGAGTCATTTTTGGCGAAATGCGAGCCAAAAAACCTCGACAACTACCAGAAAGCAGAGGTTGAATGGCGATTTTTATAGTCTGACCATCATAAAAATGAGATTTTTTTGAAAAAAAAATTTAAAAAATCGATTTGTCTGATACTTTGCAGGGACGTTAATATGGAATCCCTAAACCTGTATTTCTTACTCAAAGTGGCAACAAAAAATTATTTTGTGAGTTATGGCCTCTCAAAGTTCAGCAGAATTAATCCAAGAAGATTCGTTTTTCCTCCCAGTGATATGGAAAAACTCAAAAAGTTTCTATACTTCTACCCTAATTGTTTATTACAGCTCGATAGATAATTCATTCATGAATCAAATGAGGTAAAAATCATAATTATGGAGTCATTTTTGGCGAAATGCGAGCCAAAAAACCTCGACAACTACCAGAAAGCAGAGGTTGAATGGCGATTTTTATAGTCTGACCATCATAAAAATGAGATTTTTTTGAAAAAAAAATTTAAAAAATCGATTTGTCTGATACTTTGCAGAGACGTTAATATGGAATCTCTAAACCTGTATTTCTTACTCAAAGTGGCAGCAAAAAATTATTTTGTGAGTTATGGCCTCTCAAAGTTCAGCAGAATTAATCCAAGAAGATTCGTTTTTCCTCCCAGTTATATGGAAAAACTCAAAAAGTTTCTATACTTCTACCCTAATTGTTTATTACAGCTCGATAGATAATTCATTCATGAATCAAATGAGGTAAAAATCATAATTATGGAGTCATTTTTGGCGCAATGCGAGCCAAAAAACCGCGACTACTACCAAAATGCAGAGGTTGAATGGCGATTTTTATAGTCCGACCATCATAAAAATGAGATTTTTTTGAAAAAAAAATTTAAAAAATCGATTTGTCTGATACTTTGCAGGGACGTTAATATGGAATCCCTAAACCTGTATTTCTTACTCAAAGTGGCAACAAAAAATTATTTTGTGAGTTATGGCCTCTCAAAGTTCAGCAGAATTAATCCAAGCAGATTCGTTTTTCCTCCCAGTTATATGGAAAAACTCAAAAAGTTTCTATACTTCTACCCTAATTGTTTATTACAGCTCGATAGATAATTCATTCATGAATCAAATGAGGTAAAAATCATAATTATGGAGTCATTTTTGGCGAAATGCGAGCCAAAAAACCTCGACAACTACCAGAAAGCAGAGGTTGAATGGCGATTTTTATAGTCTGACCATCATAAAAATGAGATTTTTTTGAAAAAAAAATTTAAAAAATCGATTTGTCTGATACTTTGCAGAGACGTTAATATGGAATCTCTAAACCTGTATTTCTTACTCAAAGTGGCAGCAAAAAATTATTTTGTGAGTTATGGCCTCTCAAAGTTCAGCAGAATTAATCCAAGAAGATTCGTTTTTCCTCCCAGTTATATGGAAAAACTCAAAAAGTTTCTATACTATGACCCTAAATGTTTAAAGAAAATCGATAGATAATTTATTCATGAATCAAATGAGGTAAAAATCATAATTATGGAGTCATTTTTGGCGAAATGCGAGCCAAAAAACCGCGACAACTACCAGAAAGCAGAGGTTGAATGGCGATTTTTATAGTCCAACCATCATAAAAATGAGATTTTTTTGAAAAAATAATTTAAAAAATCGATTTGTCTGATACTTTGCAGGGACGTTAATATGGAATCCCTAAACCTGTATTTCTTACTCAAAGTGGCAACAAAAAATTATTTTGTGAGTTATGGCCTCTCAAAGTTCAGCAGAATTAATCCAAGCAGATTCGTTTTTCCTCCCAGTTATATGGAAAAACTCAAAAAGTTTCTATACTTCTACCCTAATTGTTTATTACAGCTCGATAGATAATTCATTCATGAATCAAATGAGGTAAAAATCATAATTATGGAGTCATTTTTGGCGAAATGCGAGCCAAAAAACCTCGACAACTACCAGAAAGCAGAGGTTGAATGGCGATTTTTATAGTCTGACCATCATAAAAATGAGATTTTTTTGAAAAAATAATTTAAAAAATCGATTTGTCTGATACTTTGCAGGGACGTTAATATGGAATCCCTAAACCTGTATTTCTTACTCAAAGTGGCAACAAAAAATTATTTTGTGAGTTATGGCCTCTCAAAGTTCAGCAGAATTAATCCAAGCAGATTCGTTTTTCCTCCCAGTGATATGGAAAAACTCAAAAAGTTTCTATACTATGACCCTAAATGTTTAATGAAAATCGATAGATAATTTATTCATGAATCAAATGAGGTAAAAATCATAATTATGGAATCATTTTTGGCGAAATGCGAGCCAAAAAACCTCGACAACTACCAGAAAGCAGAGGTTGAATGGCGATTTTTATAGTCTGACCATCATAAAAATGAGATTTTTTTGAAAAAATAATTTAAAAAATCGATTTGTCTGATACTTTGCAGGGACGTTAATATGGAATCCCTAAACCTGTATTTCTTACTCAAAGTGGCAACAAAAAATTATTTTGTGAGTTATGGCCTCTCAAAGTTCAGCAGAATTAATCCAAGCAGATTCGTTTTTCCTCCCAGTTATATGGAAAAACTCAAAAAGTTTCTATACTTCTACCCTAATTGTTTATTACAGCTCGATAGATAATTCATTCATGAATCAAATGAGGTAAAAATCATAATTATGGAGTCATTTTTGGCGAAATGCGAGCCAGAAAACCTCGACAACTACCAGAAAGCAGAGGTTGAATGGCGATTTTTATAGTCTGACCATCATAAAAATGAGATTTTTTTGAAAAAAAAATTTAAAAAATCGATTTGTCTGATACTTTGCAGAGACGTTAATATGGAATCTCTAAACCTGTATTTCTTACTCAAAGTGGCAGCAAAAAATTATTTTGTGAGTTATGGCCTCTCAAAGTTCAGCAGAATTAATCCAAGCAGATTCGTTTTTCCTCCCAGTGATATGGAAAAACTCAAAAAGTTTCTATACTATGACCCTAAATGTTTATTACAGCTCGATAGATAATTCATTCATGAATCAAATGAGGTAAAAATCATAATTATGGAGTCATTTTTGGCGAAATGCGAGCCAAAAAACCGCGACAACTACCAGAAAGCAGAGGTTGAATGGCGATTTTTATAGTCTGACCATCATAAAAATGAGATTTTTTTGAAAAAATAATTTAAAAAATCGATTTGTCTGATACTTTGCAGGGACGTTAATATGGAATCCCTAAACCTGTATTTCTTACTCAAAGTGGCAACAAAAAATTATTTTGTGAGTTATGGCCTCTCAAAGTTCAGCAGAATTAATCCAAGCAGATTCGTTTTTCCTCCCAGTGATATGGAAAAACTCAAAAAGTTTCTATACTATGACCCTAAATGTTTAATGAAAATCGATAGATAATTTATTCATGAATCAAATGAGGTAAAAATCATAATTATGGAATCATTTTTGGCGAAATGCGAGCCAAAAAACCTCGACAACTACCAGAAAGCAGAGGTTGAATGGCGATTTTTATAGTCTGACCATCATAAAAATGAGATTTTTTTGAAAAAATAATTTAAAAAATCGATTTGTCTGATACTTTGCAGGGACGTTAATATGGAATCCCTAAACCTGTATTTCTTACTCAAAGTGGCAACAAAAAATTATTTTGTGAGTTATGGCCTCTCAAAGTTCAGCAGAATTAATCCAAGCAGATTCGTTTTTCCTCCCAGTTATATGGAAAAACTCAAAAAGTTTCTATACTTCTACCCTAATTGTTTATTACAGCTCGATAGATAATTCATTCATGAATCAAATGAGGTAAAAATCATAATTATGGAGTCATTTTTGGCGAAATGCGAGCCAAAAAACCGCGACAACTACCAGAAAGCAGAGGTTGAATGGCGATTTTTATAGTCTGACCATCATAAAAATGAGATTTTTTTGAAAAAAAAATTTAAAAAATCGATTTGTCTGATACTTTGCAGAGACGTTAATATGGAATCTCTAAACCTGTATTTCTTACTCAAAGTGGCAGCAAAAAATTATTTTGTGAGTTATGGCCTCTCAAAGTTCAGCAGAATTAATCCAAGAAGATTCGTTTTTCCTCCCAGTTATATGGAAAAACTCAAAAAGTTTCTATACTATGACCCTAAATGTTTAATGAAAATCGATAGATAATTTATTCATGAATCAAATGAGGTAAAAATCATAATTATGGAGTCATTTTTGGCGAAATGCGAGCCAAAAAACCTCGACAACTACCAAAATGCAGAGGTTGAATGGCGATTTTTATAGTCTGACCATCATAAAAATGAGATTTTTTTGAAAAAATAATTTAAAAAATCGATTTGTCTGATACTTTGCAGGGACGTTAATATGGAATCCCTAAACCTGTATTTCTTACTCAAAGTGGCAACAAAAAATTATTTTGTGAGTTATGGCCTCTCAAAGTTCAGCAGAATTAATCCAAGCAGATTCGTTTTTCCTCCCAGTTATATGGAAAAACTCAAAAAGTTTCTATACTTCTACCCTAATTGTTTATTACAGCTCGATAGATAATTCATTCATGAATCAAATGAGGTAAAAATCATAATTATGGAGTCATTTTTGGCGAAATGCGAGCCAAAAAACCTCGACAACTACCAGAAAGCAGAGGTTGAATGGCGATTTTTATAGTCTGACCATCATAAAAATGAGATTTTTTTGAAAAAAAAATTTAAAAAATCGATTTGTCTGATACTTTGCAGGGACGTTAATATGGAATCCCTAAACCTGTATTTCTTACTCAAAGTGGCAACAAAAAATTATTTTGTGAGTTATGGCCTCTCAAAGTTCAGCAGAATTAATCCAAGAAGATTCGTTTTTCCTCCCAGTGATATGGAAAAACTCAAAAAGTTTCTATAGTATGACCCTAAATGTTTAATGAAAATCGATAGATAATTTATTCATGAATCAAATGAGGTAAAAATCATAATTATGGAGTCATTTTTGGCGAAATGCGAGCCAAAAAACCGCGACAACTACCAAAATGCAGAGGTTGAATGGCGATTTTTATAGTCATCATAAAAATGAGATTTTTTTGAAAAAATAATTTAAAAAATCGATTTGTCTGATACTTTGCAGGGACGTTAATATGGAATCCCTAAACCTGTATTTCTTACTCAAAGTGGCAGCAAAAAATTATTTTGTGAGTTATGGCCTCTCAAAGTTCAGCAGAATTAATCCAAGAAGATTCGTTTTTCCTCCCAGTTATATGGAAAAACTCAAAAAGTTTCTATACTATGACCCTAAATGTTTAAAGAAAATCGATAGATAATTTATTCATGAATCAAATGAGGTAAAAATCATAATTATGGAGTCATTTTTGGCGAAATGCGAGCCAAAAAACCGCGACAACTACCAGAAAGCAGAGGTTGAATGGCGATTTTTATAGTCCAACCATCATAAAAATGAGATTTTTTTGAAAAAATAATTTAAAAAATCGATTTGTCTGATACTTTGCAGGGACGTTAATATGGAATCCCTAAACCTGTATTTCTTACTCAAAGTGGCAACAAAAAATTATTTTGTGAGTTATGGCCTCTCAAAGTTCAGCAGAATTAATCCAAGCAGATTCGTTTTTCCTCCCAGTTATATGGAAAAACTCAAAAAGTTTCTATACTTCTACCCTAATTGTTTATTACAGCTCGATAGATAATTCATTCATGAATCAAATGAGGTAAAAATCATAATTATGGAGTCATTTTTGGCGAAATGCGAGCCAAAAAACCTCGAACTACCAGAAAGCAGAGGTTGAATGGCGATTTTTATAGTCTGACCATCATAAAAATGAGATTTTTTTGAAAAAAAAATTTAAAAAATCGATTTGTCTGATACTTTGCAGAGACGTTAATATGGAATCTCTAAACCTGTATTTCTTACTCAAAGTGGCAGCAAAAAATTATTTTGTGAGTTATGGCCTCTCAAAGTTCAGCAGAATTAATCCAAGAAGATTCGTTTTTCCTCCCAGTTATATGGAAAAACTCAAAAAGTTTCTATACTATGACCCTAAATGTTTAATGATAATCGATAGATAATTTGTTCATGAATCAAATGAGGTAAAAATCATAATTATGGAGTCATTTTTGGCGAAATGCGAGCCAAAAAACCGCGACAACTACCAAAATGCAGAGGTTGAATGGCGATTTTTATAGTCCAACCATCATAAAAATGAGATTTTTTTGAAAAAATAATTTAAAAAATCGATTTGTCTGATACTTTGCAGGGACGTTAATATGGAATCCCTAAACCTGTATTTCTTACTCAAAGTGGCAACAAAAAATTATTTTGTGAGTTATGGCCTCTCAAAGTTCAGCAGAATTAATCCAAGCAGATTCGTTTTTCCTCCCAGTTATATGGAAAAACTCAAAAAGTTTCTATACTTCTACCCTAATTGTTTATTACAGCTCGATAGATAATTCATTCATGAATCAAATGAGGTAAAAATCATAATTATGGAGTCATTTTTGGCGAAATGCGAGCCAAAAAACCTCGAACTACCAGAAAGCAGAGGTTGAATGGCGATTTTTATAGTCTGACCATCATAAAAATGAGATTTTTTTGAAAAAATAATTTAAAAAATCGATTTGTCTGATACTTTGCAGGGACGTTAATATGGAATCCCTAAACCTGTATTTCTTACTCAAAGTGGCAACAAAAAATTATTTTGTGAGTTATGGCCTCTCAAAGTTAAGCAGAATTAATCCAAGCAGATTCGTTTTTCCTCCCAGTTATATGGAAAAACTCAAAAAGTTTCTATACTTCTACCCTAATTGTTTATTACAGCTCGATAGATAATTCATTCATGAATCAAATGAGGTAAAAATCATAATTATGGAGTCATTTTTGGCGAAATGCGAGCCAAAAAACCTCGACAACTACCAGAAAGCAGAGGTTGAATGGCGATTTTTATAGTCTGACCATCATAAAAATGAGATTTTTTTGAAAAAAAAATTTAAAAAATCGATTTGTCTGATACTTTGCAGAGACGTTAATATGGAATCTCTAAACCTGTATTTCTTACTCAAAGTGGCAGCAAAAAATTATTTTGTGAGTTATGGCCTCTCAAAGTTCAGCAGAATTAATCCAAGAAGATTCGTTTTTCCTCCCAGTTATATGGAAAAACTCAAAAAGTTTCTATACTATGACCCTAAATGTTTAAAGAAAATCGATAGATAATTTATTCATGAATCAAATGAGGTAAAAATCATAATTATGGAGTCATTTTTGGCGAAATGCGAGCCAAAAAACCGCGACGACTACCAAAATGCAGAGGTTGAATGGCGATTTTTATAGTCCAACCATCATAAAAATGAGATTTTTTTGAAAAAATAATTTAAAAAATCGATTTGTCTGATACTTTGCAGGGACGTTAATATGGAATCCCTAAACCTGTATTTCTTACTCAAAGTGGCAACAAAAAATTATTTTGTGAGTTATGGCCTCTCAAAGTTCAGCAGAATTAATCCAAGCAGATTCGTTTTTCCTCCCAGTTATATGGAAAAACTCAAAAAGTTTCTATACTTCTACCCTAATTGTTTATTACAGCTCGATAGATAATTCATTCATGAATCAAATGAGGTAAAAATCATAATTATGGAGTCATTTTTGGCGAAATGCGAGCCAAAAAACCTCGAACTACCAGAAAGCAGAGGTTGAATGGCGATTTTTATAGTCTGACCATCATAAAAATGAGATTTTTTTGAAAAAAAAATTTAAAAAATCGATTTGTCTGATACTTTGCAGAGACGTTAATATGGAATCTCTAAACCTGTATTTCTTACTCAAAGTGGCAGCAAAAAATTATTTTGTGAGTTATGGCCTCTCAAAGTTCAGCAGAATTAATCCAAGAAGATTCGTTTTTCCTCCCAGTTATATGGAAAAACTCAAAAAGTTTCTATACTATGACCCTAAATGTTTAAAGAAAATCGATAGATAATTTATTCATGAATCAAATGAGGTAAAAATCATAATTATGGAGTCATTTTTGGCGAAATGCGAGCCAAAAAACCGCGACAACTACCAAAATGCAGAGGTTGAATGGCGATTTTTATAGTCCAACCATCATAAAAATGAGATTTTTTTGAAAAAATAATTTAAAAAATCGATTTGTCTGATACTTTGCAGGGACGTTAATATGGAATCCCTAAACCTGTATTTCTTACTCAAAGTGGCAACAAAAAATTATTTTGTGAGTTATGGCCTCTCAAAGTTCAGCAGAATTAATCCAAGAAGATTCGTTTTTCCTCCCAGTTATATGGAAAAACTCAAAAAGTTTCTATACTATGACCCTAAATGTTTAATGAAAATCGATAGATAATTTATTCATGAATCAAATGAGGTAAAAATCATAATTATGGAGTCATTTTTGGCGAAATGCGAGCCAAAAAACCTCGACAACTACCAGAAAGCAGAGGTTTAATGGCGATTTTTATAGTCTGACCATCATAAAAATGAGATTTTTTTGAAAAAAAAATTTAAAAAATCGATTTGTCTGATACTTTGCAGAGACGTTAATATGGAATCTCTAAACCTGTATTTCTTACTCAAAGTGGCAGCAAAAAATTATTTTGTGAGTTATGGCCTCTCAAAGTTCAGCAGAATTAATCCAAGAAGATTCGTTTTTCCTCCCAGTTATATGGAAAAACTCAAAAAGTTTCTATACTATGACCCTAAATGTTTAATGAAAATCGATAGATAATTTATTCATGAATCAAATGAGGTAAAAATCATAATTATGGAGTCATTTTTGGCGAAATGCGAGCCAAAAAACCTCGACAACTACCAGAAAGCAGAGGTTGAATGGCGATTTTTATAGTCTGACCATCATAAAAATGAGATTTTTTTGAAAAAATAATTTAAAAATCGATTTGTCTGATACTTTGCAGGGACGTTAATATGGAATCCCTAAACCTGTATTTCTTACTCAAAGTGGCAACAAAAAATTATTTTGTGAGTTATGGCCTCTCAAAGTTCAGCAGAATTAATCCAAGAAGATTCGTTTTTCCTCCCAGTTATATGGAAAAACTCAAAAAGATTTTATACTATGACCCTAAATGTTTAATGAAAATCGATAGATAATTTATTCATGAATCAAATGAGGTAAAAATCATAATTATGGAGTCATTTTTGGCGAAATGCGAGCCAAAAAACCTCGACAACTACCAGAAAGCAGAGGTTGAATGGCGATTTTTATAGTCTGACCATCATAAAAATGAGATTTTTTTGAAAAAAAAATTTAAAAAATCGATTTGTCTGATACTTTGCAGAGACGTTAATATGGAATCTCTAAACCTGTATTTCTTACTCAAAGTGGCAGCAAAAAATTATTTTGTGAGTTATGGCCTCTCAAAGTTCAGCAGAATTAATCCAAGAAGATTCGTTTTTCCTCCCAGTTATATGGAAAAACTCAAAAAGTTTCTATACTATGACCCTAAATGTTTAATGAAAATCGATAGATAATTTATTCATGAATCAAATGAGGTAAAAATCATAATTATGGAGTCATTTTTGGCGAAATGCGAGCCAAAAAACCTCGACAACTACCAGAAAGCAGAGGTTGAATGGCGATTTTTATAGTTTGACCATCATAAAAATGAGATTTTTTTGAAAAAAAAATTTAAAAAATCGATTTGTCTGATACTTTGCAGAGACGTTAATATGGAATCTCTAAACCTGTATTTCTTACTCAAAGTGGCAGCAAAAAATTATTTTGTGAGTTATGGCCTCTCAAAGTTCAGCAGAATTAATCCAAGCAGATTCGTTTTTCCTCCCAGTTATATGGAAAAACTCAAAAAGTTTCTATACTATGACCCTAAATGTTTAATGAAAATCGATAGATAATTTATTCATGAATCAAATGAGGTAAAAATCATAATTATGGAGTCATTTTTGGCGAAATGCGAGCCAAAAAACCTCGACAACTACCAGAAAGCAGAGGTTGAATGGAGATGTTTATAGTCTGACCATCATAAAAATGAGATTTTTTTGAAAAAATAATTTAAAAAATCGATTTGTCTGATACTTTGCAGGGACGTTAATATGGAATCCCTAAACCTGTATTTCTTACTCAAAGTGGCAACAAAAAATTATTTTGTGAGTTATGGCCTCTCAAAGTTCAGCAGAATTAATCCAAGAAGATTCGTTTTTCCTCCCAGTGATATGGAAAAACTCAAAAAGTTTCTATACTATGACCCTAAATGTTTAATGAAAATCGATAGATAATTTATTCATGAATCAAATGAGGTAAAAATCATAATTATGGAGTCATTTTTGGCGAAATGCGAGCCAAAAAACCTCGACAACTACCAGAAAGCAGAGGTTGAATGGCGATTTTTATAGTCTGACCATCATAAAAATGAGATTTTTTTGAAAAAAAAAATTAAAAAATCGATTAGTCTGATACTTTGCAGGGACGTTAATATGGAATCCCTAAACCTGTATTTCTTACTCAAAGTGGCAACAAAAAATTATTTTGTGAGTTATGGCCTCTCAAAGTTCAGCAGAATTAATCCAAGCAGATTCGTTTTTCCTCCCAGTTATATGGAAAAACTCAAAAAGTTTCTATACTTCTACCCTAATTGTTTATTACAGCTCGATAGATAATTCATTCATGAATCAAATGAGGTAAAAGTCATAATTATGGAGTCATTTTTGGCGAAATGCGAGCCAAAAAACCTCGACAACTACCAGAAAGCAGAGGTTGAATGGCGATTTTTATAGTCTGACCATCATAAAAATGAGATTTTTTTGAAAAAAAAATTTAAAAAATCGATTTGTCTGATACTTTGCAGAGACGTTAATATGGAATCTCTAAACCTGTATTTCTTACTCAAAGTGGCAGCAAAAAATTATTTTGTGAGTTATGGCCTCTCAAAGTTCAGCAGAATTAATCCAAGAAGATTCGTTTTTCCTCCCAGTTATATGGAAAAACTCAAAAAGTTTCTAAACTATGACCCTAAATATTTAATAAAATTCGATAGATAATTTATTCTTGAATCAAATGAGGTAAAAATCATAATTATGGAGTCATTTTTGGCGAAATGCGAGCCAAAAAATCGCTGCTACTACCAAAATGCAAAGGTTGAATGGCGATTTTTACAGTCATAAAAATGAGATTTTTTTGAAAAAATAATTTAAAAAATCGATTAGTCTGATACTTTGCAGGGACGTTAATATGGAATCCCTAAACCTGTATTTCTTACTCAAAGTGGCAACAAAAAATTATTTTGTGAGTTATGGCCTCTCAAAGTTCAGCAGAATTAATCCAAGAAGATTCGTTTTTCCTTCCAGTTATATGGAAAAACTCAAAAAGTTTCTATACTATGTACTATGTACTATGACCCTAAATGTTTATTAAAATTCGATAGATAATTCATTCATGAATCAAATGAGGTAAAAATCATAATTATGGAGTCATTTTTGGCGAAATGCGAGCCAAAAAACCGCGACAACTACCAAAATGCATGCTGCTATAATTACCAATAATTATCTAAATATTTATTTTATGCATTTTATGTATTTTATTTGTTTCATTCTCTCTAAAAGTATTATCTATATTAAAAAATGCTTAATAAAAATAATTTGATTTATTTATTTATATTTTATTATTCTTTCCATCAACATAAACATATCCAGAGTATCAAACCCAAACCAAACCAACAATTTTCGTTTCAGTGAACGTGAGAACCAGTGACCTACTTTTGCAATTTTTTACAACATTTGTTGCCTCCTTGATAACCGTTCATAACCTTTGTTAACCTTCGTTTGCCGCATTCATAATATAAATTTAGAACTTTTGACAATGAAATTCTATTTCAACTGCGTTGCCCGTCGACTATAATCACGCGTAACTATTTATTAGCGAAACGATAATCAACCAGCAGCCAACTAAATGCTTTGAATCTTCATTTGATTGACTAAAAAATCGTTTTTAATTTATGCAACAGCCCCTATCGTTGTTATAACAAAATATTTAAAATGCAGAAAAACTATTCACTGACCTTTTCTTATAGAGGGTGGAATTCTAACTCTCCGCTCCGCGTTGATGATTTCACTCTATTTTTGCCCCGTCAGTTTTATTGCAAGTCCATGGCAGCATCAGCTAAAAAAAGTAAACAAATCAATTAATATAAACAGAAAAAATCGCACAAATAGACGAACCACCCAAGCCACCCACGTTTTCATAAAGTTATCAAGTTAAGAGACGTTTAACAGGTCGGATTTAAAGTTTCGGATAAGTTATTGAACAGTATAATGTGTGGGTGGCACCGCGAGTCTACCTCACTACAATAGCGAAATTTAAATAATGTTAATCATAAATAATGCTAAACACGATTTAATGGAATGACTTTGTGACGTTCACTGGTACAGATGCACCCGTATGTATGCGAGCAACAATAAATCATAATTTATGACGATTTTTTTCTTTAATTTTGTAATTCTCGCCACCTGTCCAATCAGTCATCGATACGACACCTTTGCTAAACTATTGGTGAATCGGTTATCGGTGATGATTGGCAATTTTATTTTTCTAAGGTAATTTTCAAGGACATTTACTTAAAAAATAAATTCTTGGCTTGTGTAATCAACCAACCCAGCCACCCATTTTAATTTATTTAGGAAGCCAAACAATCAAACAACCTTTTGGAATTTCATCGAACATTCTACGACCTACATAGCCACCATCCACGTTTACGACACAAACCACCTTGTATTATTCGCTGCTTTAACACCACAACAACAAGTAATTGTTTTTCGCGATTCAACAATGAATTCTTTTTAAAAAAAACTTTTTTCTTCATTTACTTGTACCACCCTCAAGCCAGCAACAATCATAACGAAAAAAGTTAGCCTGCCACCCACCAAGACCTTTCGTTCATTTCATATTTCACGTGTTTTTTGTTTTTTGATGTATTTGCCAAGAACAATAAATGTCCTTAAATAGTGACTTTTGGCTATTGCTAATGAAAACTTGTTCTCATTTTGGAATTTCTTAACACTTTTTTTTCGTCTCATTTTCATTGAATTTTCTATTACGTAATTCAACATAATTAGCAAAAATCTTATATAACTTGTTGCTATAAGAGTTCTCATAAAATTCTCTGTAGTCACATTTATCGTGATTCATATACGTTTTTTGATTTTCTTCACCTGATTACATAGTAATGCGTTCAAATGACGTCAATCGTTGCATAACAACAAATTGCATGAAATAAAGTAAAAATTATGTTATAAAAGTAAGTTTTTTTTTTCGCTGATTTTTTTCTTTTAACTTTTAGAAATTAGTCAAGATTATTAATGAGCTTTCATTTCTGTACCCAAGAAATTTAAAGCAATAAAAAACGTAAGAAATTTTCTTCATTTTAAAAATCGATTAATTTACCAAATGATAAAGCTAAACACCCACATCATTATCGCCCACTTTCTATGTAGAAAAATTTCTCTGCAGAGCGCATATATGTTGTCACAATTATATTTCTACGCAATTAAAAAAAATGATTTTCTTTCTCTTAATGCATAAGAAAAAAAAACTTTTCCATCCTCTAAACCAATAAAAATGCTTACTATATGAATATGGGGAAATTTAAAATTTGATTTTCCCTATATGAGTATGGAAGAGGAAAATCCATAAGTGAAACATTTATTGTTTCTTAACGAATTCTTTATTAAAAATTTCTCCCAAATATTTGATTATCGTAAAAATTCTATATGCTACTGTGGTGGCACATATAGTATATAAGTCGATAAAATATTGCAATTTGTGTATCATAAAATTAATAAATTAA
Organism: Ptychoptera contaminata; assembly: GCA_963942525.1. Taxonomy (NCBI): domain Eukaryota; kingdom Metazoa; phylum Arthropoda; class Insecta; order Diptera; family Ptychopteridae; genus Ptychoptera; species Ptychoptera contaminata. Next base: position 624,768 of record OZ012640.1, read on the forward strand.
AAAAATAAAAAAACATTGTGATTAACATCAAAAAAAAAAGGAAAGGAAAAACAGTTTTAACCAAAGTGATAAAAATTATAATTAATAAGTTAGTGTTGAGAAGAAAATTGTAAGTAAAAAAAAAAAAAAACTAAATAATTACTTTGCGAATTTTATTTAAATTTAAATTTTGCACACAAAAATCAATTTTAATCATTTATTGCGATTTTAACATAAATCAGAGAAACATTATTTTTATTAAATATTTTTTTTGTACGAACAATTATTATGTTTTTATCGCGAATTTATTGCAAATTGTTTTTTTTTTGTTGTTTAAACATAATTTATTCTTAACAAAAATAGAAATATTCCATAGAATTTTCATTATCGAGAAAATAGTTTTTTCTATTAACAAAAAAAAAAAAAAAAAAAAGGTGAAAAGTTTTTTGCGCATCGAACTAGGTGAAAACTAAGAAACGCATCATAACGGCAACAAAAAAAAGAAAAAGTTCACAAATTAATATATATGTGTGGTTCTCACGCAACTAACTATTATCATTGCACTATCATCGGGTCATTCAGCAGTAACACCTGTTAGAAAAAAGATACATTTTGTGTATTTCTTTGTGTATTATTTAACATTAGTAATGCTCAGTTAACTTAATAAAAAGTAAATTTAATAAAAATCATTAGGTGAGGTAAAAAAAAGGAAAATCGTGCAAAAAAAAAACAGCTGCTCAAATGAAATGCAATTAAATGTGTAATTTTATTTTTTGTTTTTCGCGTGTTATTTTGTTTTTTTTTTTGCATTTCTTTGCAAATTTCCATAAATTTCGTGTCATATTTATTTGTTTTGCATAGAAAATTTATTGTTTCAAAAAAATAAAGAAAATCATTAAAAAATACAAAAAAGTTTCACGTTTATTGTGTTTAAATAAAAGCTCAGACATTTTTTCTAATAGCCATCATTTAGCCATCAATTTATTTTACCTTTAACATAATATATAGTCTTATGTAACAAAAAAAAACTTTTAACGCATCTAATAATAATAATAATAATAATATGTTAAACAAAAAGCTTAATAAAAACTTAATGATTTTTTATTAAGTTTGGCTTTTGCTAAAACAAAGAAACATGTGAAATTCTGTGTAAAATTTTCATAGGAAAAACCAATCAATAAGTGAACCAATCAACGCGACCATTTCAATTTATATTTCTGCAGCCCCCAAAAACAAAACTACCAATCATGTAATTTTATATTTTTGAGAGAGAAAACAAAAACGATATTCTTATGCTCAGTGGGTGGCAAAACAAAAGGCTAGTGTAGAATATAAAGAAAATCAATTTTAGCAAACTTTAATGCAAAATATAAGCGACGAAATAAATTTCAAAAATAATTTTTGGTTTTTTCCTTGTGCTTTTTGGTGTATTTACCGTTTTTTTTTTTGTATTATGCAAGTGATACGTGTATTCTATGAAGATCAACCAAAACCACGAAAACTTTTAGTTAAAATTAAAAAAATAAAAATAAAAATAAAAAATATTCACACAGTGCAATGCATGATTATTATCAATTTTTTATGTTTTGCAATTTGTTTTTATATTTATTTTTTTTAAATAATATAATTGAATAGCGAAAATTTACAAAAAGTGCATAAAATTATGATTTTCTCATATAGTTTATTTTTTTTTTTATTTATAAATTTATTTCACAAATAGTATTTTCGACTGTGGAGCTGTAATTACTAACAACCAGCTAGCTGATAATCGGTTTCTAACTGGTCAGCAGCATCAGCTGCAACAGGAGTACTGTTGTCACCTACCGAACTGGACCAGTTCAAAAGGTTAGGAAATTTTTATTATTTTTCTTTTTATTAAAATCATGAAAATAGTAAGCACACACGGCCAGAATAAAGGAAAAATAGATTTTATATATATAGTCGGCTGTGATATTTCTTACAAAAAAAAAAAATTATGTTAAATTAATTAATAATCAATACAAACAGTTATAATTGAAATTGTATCATTTATTTATTGTTTAAAATTTATTAGTTTTAATATATTTCGTTTTAAAGAATCTATGTTTGATGTGATTTGATTACAAATAGAAAATATTCAACAGGAATTCATCAATTATATGTGACAGTATTCTAGCGTTCAGCATAAATTCCTTTAAACAAATAACATATTATAATTTATTTTAACATAAATATTATAAATAATCCATCAAAATTATGTTACCAACATTATTAATATTTTTTAATTTATCCTTATGTTTTGTTATTTTATCCTTATTATTATTACCTGAATATCTAATCCATAGTATTATTTTATATACATTTTTTTTTATATTAATTATATTCGTATGTTTTTATCGTTTAATAAATAATTAAGAGAAATCTTTTACGTATAAATAATAATAATTATAGTAAAAAAATAAATTGTAAAAGAAGATTAACTATAAAAAATAAAAGAGCAAGAAATGTAAAAAAGGTGAAAAATTTTAATTAATTTATAACGAAGAAAAACGCAACAAAACTTATCATCAATTATTTATCATTTTAATAATAATATTTTAAAAATTTTTGTCTATTTAGTCACTACTGTCTATCTTTAAAAAATAATTTATAATTATGCCAAAAAAAATAAATGAAAAACGTGAAAAATATATGCGAAAAAAAGCAAAACGCTTACAAGTGTTTTCAACATTAAGACGAATAATATCTGTCTATTTTCTTCTACTTTTTTTTAAAAACGTTTTACATATTTTTTTTTATTATTATTTTCATTAATGTGACGACAATGGTCGGGCATTAATAAAATTTTTATACGAAAAGGAAAGAAATGTGTGAAATTTTTTTGTTCATGTAAATGCCGTTAAAAAACAATCATTTTTTATTCATTTTTTCTATTTTCTTTACGGTTTTTGTTTTGTTTTTTTTTTTGGTTGCTTTTAGCGAGCGTTTTTTCTTTTTATTATTTTCTTACGTTAAATTGACGTCACAGTTAGTTTTTCTTTTTGTGTTTTTCCAAATTTTTTCAACTAATTTTTTCAATTAGCTTAGCTAAGTAGTTTCTATTTTATTCGTGGAAATTAGTTTAGTTTAGTTTCGTTGTCGTTTTATTGTTTTTTGTTTTGTATTTTTCTCGTTTTTCTTTTTAAAATTTAATTTTACAGCACATGCTGCTATCATCCTCTGTATAGTTTTAGCAAATATATTTATTTAATGTTTTTTTGTTTCGTCACGCTTTAAACACACAAAAAATAATAATTTAAAAAAAAAACCACCGTATAAAACAAGATTCCACATGAATTTTACCTATTAATCCATTTCCAATTATCCATTAATCCAATTTGTTCAATTCATAAAAATTCAAATAGAAAAATCTCACCTTTGCGCTTAAATACACACCGTCGCTACACCATGCTTATAATCACCATGAAATAACAAAAAAAAAATAAAATAAACAAAAGCCAAACACCGTCTAATCTGGGAAAAAAAATCATCTAGGAAAAACAACCGGACAACCCGATAATACATATATATATATTAAAAGTCAGTCATAAATGTGATGTGTAAGTGATTTTTGCACTTTGTTTGTTTACTTGTCGTTTTCATTGTATATATTTTACATAAATTTCGATGATAATGCATGCATTAATAAAACACTAAAAATATTTTCATAATTGTATATAAATAAATACTACAAAAACGATGTAAAATAGTAAAATTCGAATAAAAATAAAACTAAAAACGGTTTCATACGATGGAGGCGCCTGGTTACTTGTAAAATTATTAAACAAAATTTTTATATGCATATTTTTTTATATGATTTAAATATCAATTACCGCCTAGTAAAAACTAAGAAATATATTTTCTATTGATTAATCAACAAGAAATATAAATAAATAGAAAAATTTATTTTATTGTCTATTACTGTTGTGGAGACAAATAAAATGATCAGCGAGAAATTATAACGTAAATGTAAAAGCAAAAGAAGAACAAAATAAACGTGATTTAATTATTTTATTTTATTGTTATAGAAATGTCGCGAATATATGTATTTATATGTTATGTTATGTTTTTTTATTATTTTTTGTCTATTTTAATTTTCTTTTCATTAATGCAGTAAAAAAAAAACACTAAAAAAGTTTTTAGTTAATGCGAAGGTTAAGAAAAATAAAATAACGATTTAGCAAATGCCTCAGCCGCCGCCGCCGCTGCCGGCGTTCAGTTGTCTTACGACAAATAAACAGTTTGGTTTTTTTTATTATTTCCAAATTATACTTTAACGCATTATTATTGAACATAGTGTTTATATTTATTGTTGTTTTTTTTTTTTTTGTTTTAAGTATTAAAACAGGTGAGATTAGTTTAAATAAAAATAATAAATTATTTTTTCACGTGATGTAGACGCCTGGTAGTAAGTTAATTTTCTTATTATTATTTATTTATTTTTCTTTGTTTTCAAAATTTTTATTTATAATTTAATTCATTGGTAATTAAAAATAGTTTTGCATATTTATTTTTTGTTTTTAACACTAAAAATTATTAAATAATTATTATTACTATTCACGGTTTTCACTCTCAAAATATATATATATTCGTTTCACAATACTAATAATAATAATAATTATCATTCTTCGATTGTGTAAATAATATACTGTGCATAGATTTGTTTTTCTTTATTATTATTATTATTTTTATTACTATTTTGTTTTGTTTTGTTTTGTAAAAATAACACACCACCTACACACATGAACACTCAAAAAAAAAAAATTATTTAATTGAATTTTGAGCAGCGCTTAGAGACGAAATAAAACGATAAAACAAATATAATTATAAAGAATGATAGAAAACCAAATAAAAATACTAACAAAAATTTTTTCATCACTATAAATGATATCCGTATCGTCACTTGTATTGGGAAAATTGAGAAGACACCGTCGGACGATTTACTTTAATTTTAATTTTTAATTATATAAGTATATATATATAAAAACCACCGACAAAATAATATAAAACAATAATATGCATGACAAAATAAATAATAAATTTTGCGTTATAAATTCCATTCTTTATTTAACTAACTAACTAATAATAATAAAAGAATTTCAAAAAATAATTTAATTAAAATTATATAGAAAAAACACTAAAACTAAATCGCTATATATATATATAAATTTATGTATCTGTCTATATATCTATATATATATGTAAAGATAGAATAGATCTGTAAAGATAGAAGGACACACTAAACATAAGATAAATAAAAGAATATACGAAAATAATAATAAAATGTATATAATTAAATAGAACGTGATGTGAATATACATGCAAAATGAACACAACAAGTGGATAGTTTTGAATTTATATATTTATTCACTTTTCTAACACAACAGTTACAACACTAAAATCCATTGCATAGAAAAATTATGAGAAATTATAATAATAACACGGTTTAAAGGTGATTACAGTTTATTTTTTATTTCAATTTCATTTCACTCACATTGTATAAGTACGAGAAAATTATTTAAATTTTCCATTAAATTTTTGTTTTCTTTAAGAAAATACACTATTTATATACACACGTCATAGCGTAACGTTTGTTGTTATCCGATTAAACTATTCTATCCAAAAAAAGAAAGTCAAAAGCCCAAAAAAAAGAAGAAATATTTAATTTTATGAAACTTTTTTTTTCTCTACATTGCAATTTATGTATGTATGTATTTTTATGCTGCACTTGCTTTATCCTTAACACAACGCATAATTTATTATTGCACACTCTTGTTGAGTCATCTACATATAATTGGGGTTAACATCCCAATATAATTTTTTTTATTAATACACCTGATTATATAGTTTTAGTTTATCGTTAAACATTTATTATCTAATCAAAAACTAGTTTTTTATTATTATTATTATTAATATTTATTAAAACATTATTCATTAAAACACCAACAGGTGATTATTATAATTTATGTACATCCAACTAATTATAATATAGTAAAAACTCATAACTAATTAATCAGTTTTCTTATAGTTTTCTTTTCATTTTTTTTTTCCTTGTCATTTTTATTGTCAATTATTTTTATTAAATAATAAAACAAAAAATAACAACTAAAGAGAAATGATTTTCTTAAGAAAAATAGTCAAATAATATAATTAAATCACAACTTAAGACACTTTTACCGATTTTTCATCTTACTTTTCTTTACTTCACTTATTAATAAAAAGAAAATCGTTTAATCTTACTAATTTTAAACAACACTTAATATATATAATTTTTATGTTATAAATACGATCCGATAGAATATGTGTATGCTACTGCATTTATGTAGAAATAGAAATAAAATTCTTCGCACATTTATATGATTTAAATAAATTTCTTGTTCTTTATCTATCGACAAGTATGTAGATATGATATTCTTTGCATATCAAATATGGTTTTTATTTGAATTTATTGATGGAAATTCAATAAGATAGCATATAGACTGTTTAAGTGAACAAAAGAAAAGAAAAGAAAAGAAAGAAAGGAAAATCGCAGATAATGCTATTCGATATACATTTATGCCAATTGATTATTATTATTACTATTATTATTATTATTATTATTATTATTATTATTATTATTATTATTATTATTATTATTATTATTATTATTATTATTTATTTTCTTCATCACTTATTTTTGAGTTAATAATGGTTAAGGCTGTTTTCAGCATCCAGTTGTGTATGAATTTAGTACACTGAATATAAAGTGCATACATTTCTCAGTATTATCGGTAATAAATTTAATGATTTGCCAGAGACAAACAAAGAATCGTAAATTTTTTTTTTTTTTTGGTTTTATTTTTGAAAAAAAACATTAAAATAATTTATGCAAATGTAAAACTGTTTGATGTTGCATTATTTAAACTAAATTAAATCAATAAGATGCATGCAAAAATTAATAGAAAAAATAAAATATCTATGTATATAGTGGAGACGCCAAATACTTTTTATATATTTTAAATTTTAATATTTATTTTATTTTAATTTATTTTAAATGATTATTAAGTGTTACAGGTGGATTCATTATCAATTGTGTTTATCGCAAGTGATTTAATTATTAGATAAAAGATAAAATTACAATTGTATAGTGAAATAATTATAAATTAATCAGTGGAAATATTTGTGAATTAAATAGTGTAGTAGTTAAGGTGATTTAAATTTAAATTTAGTGTTATTGTTATTAGTTTGGCAAAAAGTTTCAGCAAAGATGCCAAGAAACTTTAGTTATAATTTATATAAACATTTAGCATTGCTTTTAATCTTAACTAGTGTCGTCGTTGTTAACTGTGATGATATAGAGGAGGAAGGATCACATTTTTCAGCACGGTCATCATTTGTCTCGTCACCAAATCAACATATGACAATACAAGAACAAATTAAATGGGAAATAATGAAGAAAATTGTTAACGAACAGCATGTCTCGATAATATCTGATGGTGATATAATTCTTGGTGGATTGTTTCCTGTCCATGAGAAAGGCGACGATGCACCATGCGGTCCTAAGGTTTACAATCGAGGCGTACAACGTCTCGAAGCAATGATGTATGCAGTTGATCGTATTAATAATGATCCACACATTCTACCAGGAATTAAAATTGGTGTTCATATATTGGACACATGCTCTACGGACACGTACGCTTTAAATCAAAGTCTACAGTTCATTCAAACATCAATTAAAAGCAACATGGACCTAACATCATTCAAGTGCAAGGACAATTCAATTCCGCGTTTACGCGAAAATCGAAAAATTGGTCCTGTAATGGGTGTCGTTGGTGGTTCTTACAGTTCTGTCTCAATGCAGGTGGCGAATTTACTACGATTGTTCCATATTCCGCAAATTTCACCAGCATCAACAGCTAAGGCACTCAGTGACAAGACTCGATTTGATTTGTTTGCACGCACTGTGCCTCCGGATATGTTCCAATCGATCGCCCTTGTTGACATCGTAGCGGCATTGAAGTGGACTTATGTTTCCACAATCTACTCTGAAGGATCCTATGGAGAAAATGGAATTGAAACATTTCATAAAGAGGTAAACGAACGAAATGTGTGTATTGCCATCTCTGAGAAAATTCCAACCATATCCAATGAAGCAACATTCGACAAAATAATCTCTAAATTGTTGAAAAAACCGTATGCACGAGGTGTCATTTTATTCACGCGTGCTGAAGATGCAAGGTACTTTCGGAGATAAATAAACTAAAAAATCCTCTCACTATAAAAAATTAATTACAGAGGAATTCTTAAGGCTGCCCATCGTGCAAATATAACTGATCCCTTTACATGGATAGCCAGTGATGCTTGGGGCAAGCAGACCAAACTAGTCGAAGGAATGGATGATGTTGCTGAAGGAGCTCTGACAGTTGAACTACAATCAAAAAATATCGCAGAATTCGACAAATACATGCAGTCATTAACACCAGAAATAAATAAAAGGTAAATTATTACCAGCAATTTTGTATATTGACTCTAAATTGGAAATGGTAATGATTTACAGGAATCCCTGGTTCAATGAATACTGGGAAGACTTTTTCTCTTGCACAATGGAAAAAAATATTAAAAAATACTTGCAGAATGAGGAGAATACAAACGTTTGCTTACCAGATTCACGTCTTTCAGAAACTAACGGGTTAGTGAATTTATCCTTTAGCTATTTTTTCTTTTTCCTGTTTGTAATTTGTTTTTGGTGTCACAGATACGAACAGGAGCCCAAAATACAATTTGTCATCGATGCTGTGTACGCATTTGCGTATGCCCTAAATAATCTTCATAAAGATATCTGTCGCAAAGGTCATCAGAGCTATGCAGCGCCCGGTCTATGTCCAGCAATGGCTAACTTCGATGGAGCATCCTTATACAAAGACTACATTCTGAATTTAGCCTTTGAAGGTGGGTAATTGGATTGAATGTATTATGTGGAATTCTCTTTCTATTTTTTTTGTTGTTGTTGAACACAACAAAAAATGTTCGACAATAACTGAATGGTAGTCAGGTTTCGTCGTTATCTCAATGCAATAGTTACCACCGCCTTATTTGTTCAAACTAAATGTCTAATCGTGTAATCGAATAATTGTGTAAATGTGAAATTGTGTAAATATGAAAAAAAAATTAATTAAAATAAAATTTATAAATGTTTTAATATTAAAATAAATTTGCTAAAAAGTATATGTAAAATTGCGCTAAATAGATATGAAAACACCAAACTTAACTAATACCAGCTACCTCAGACTGCCAATTAACATATAATAGTGATGATAAAAAGTCATTTTTGTGCGAGTGTTCCAAACTCACAGCCTTTAAACATCTGCAACAATAAAAAAAAAAAAACAGAGCCGCACTAATTCAATCTTTAGATCCTCAATTACCCACTCTAAGCTGCGTTTAAATTTTATTTTCATAAAACTCCATCAATATTGCTGTGTGCTGGTGCTACAACTACTGTTGCTGATATTTCTGCAGACATTGCTGGAAGTGAAGTAAAATTTGACGAAAAAGGCGATGGTCTAGCACGCTATGATATTTATAATTATCAAAAAATACCAAACACAACTGGCTACCACTATAAGGTAAGTTTAATCCAATTCAAATATTCAACTTTTTTTTTGTAAACTTATTCAATTTATGTATTTATATTATATTTTTTTATGATTTTGATTTATGTTATTTCGCGACATCGTAACGTACACGTAATTTTCTACAAAAACTAACCGTTCGAGGTGTTACCAATGACTGAGAATAACTCGGCGTTCCATTTCGCCGCGTTAGCAAATATAATTTTTTAGTTATTTCAATGTGATATGTGTGTGCGAGCATATAGTCTCGACTATTTTTACTATACTTTCGCTTTTGACTTTTTTATTTGCAAAAAAAAAAAAAACTTTTGTATTACTCACGTGTTTCTTGATTTTATTGATTTTGTTCACAAAATTCACTTGTACTTTCTAAATTCCATTAAAAATCATAACAAAACATAAAAATCGTAAACAATCAGATTAATTTTGATAATTTTTCTATTTATTTAGTTGGTTGGAAAATGGCATAAATCGTTAGAATTGAATTTGAATCAGATAAAATGGAATAAACAACAAAAAAATTTACCACGGTCAGTGTGTTCTCTGCCATGTGAAGTCGGCATGTTTAAACGTCAACAGGTGAGTTGGATTTTTATTTATTTATTTATTGTTTTGTGTGTGTGTTTGTTTTTTATTTATCTTCATATAATAAATAAATAGGAAGACACTTGTTGTTGGACTTGCGATAAGTGTCAATCATACGAATATTTAGCAAATGAATATACCTGTATTGATTGTGGACCAGGAAAATGGCCTATAGATGATAAAACCGATTGTTATGAATTACCAGAAGAATATATCGATGTTGATACAATTTACGGTTATGTTGCGTTAACATTTGCAGCGTTTGGCACACTATGCACCATTGCCGTTATGATACTATATATAAAATATTATGAAACACCGGTTGTACGTGCAAGTGGACGTGAATTTCATTTATTGCTTTTACCAAATTTACTACTATGCTATGGAAATACAATTCTATTATATATGAAACCAGCAATGATTATTTGTATTATTCAACGTTTTTCAATAGCTATCGGTTTTAGTGTTATTTATAGCGTATTGTTAGTGAAGACAAATCGTTTATCACGTATATTTTTACCATCGGAAAGAACAGCAGCACGTCCACGTTTTATTATGCCAAAATCACAATTACTTATAACACTAGGTATTGTCAGTATTCAAGTAATTATTGTACTTGTTTGCATGATAATCGAGCCACCAGGTACTGAATATGTTTATCCGCGACACGACAGTAAGGTGCTCAAATGCAATGCAAATGAAATTTCATTTTTATCAACACAAATTTTTAATGTTATTTTAATTATTTGTTGCACATATTATGCGATTAAAACACGACAAATACCGGAAAATTTTAATGAATCAAAGTACATCGGTTTCACAATGTATACAACATGTATAATTTGGTTGGCATTTTTACCAGCATATTTTACAACCGGAAATACCTATGAGGTATGAATAAATATTAAATATTATGCCGTTTTTTTTTCTTTATTTATTTATATTCTCTTATTTATCATCATCATCATCATTATTATTTAACAGACCCAAGTGACAACATTAAGCGTTTCAATAACACTAAGTGCATTTGTTACCTTAGTATGCATTTATGCACCAAAAATTGAAATATTATTATTTCATCCAGAACAAAATATACGAACAACATTTACAAATACTGGTACACGTGGCGGTGGTGGCGGTTGTGTTCAAACTGATTTAAATAATGAAATACAATTGAATAATATGCCACAACGATCATCATTACCAATTCCATTAAATTTTAAACAATTACCAAAACCACCAGCACAATTTCCACAATATGATTAAGGATAATGATTTCAACGATAAATAATCATCTATATTTTCGGTAAGTTAAATTTTTAGAAAAAATTAGTTCATTTTAGTTCATTTAGTTCATTTTCACGTAATTAGTCCATTTAGTTCATTTTAGTTAATAAATTATTTTTCTTTTCGTTGCTATAAATTAATTAATTAATTAATTTAAAAAATTTAGCCACTACTTAAATATTTATCAGACAACCCAAATCCAACCCCGGTAACCATTTTTTGTTTTTTCAAAATCAATTCAATATATATGATGATAATTTTTGGTGTATCAACAGTGAAAAAATAATTTCTTTCAATTAAATATTCATCAATAATTAATTTATAATTCAAAAAAAAATACAATCAATTTTGTTTTTGCACGATGGATACGTTTCCGACGTGGAACCGTGAAAAAAAAACGAAGTAAACAACAAACAGCTCTATTCGTCATATCATCGGTCGAGTATTATCGCTATAATACGGAATCATTTAGACCGTATTAAACCAAAATCGTGTAGAAAAACATCGTATAAAAACAGAATTGGGTGTAATAATCAGTTGAAAAAATTCCAAATATCATAAAAACCAAAAAAATACCAATAAATTAATTAATTAATTAATCTCTAATTAAGAGAATGTTATCCATTAAATTTATTTAAAAAATTCCCTCATATAATTTAATCAATAAAAGAACAAAAAAAAAAAAAAAAAAAAGAAAAAGAAAATACTTTTCTCTTCAAGATAAAAGATATAAATTTTCTTATTTAATTAAATAATAATTTTCTTTTTAATAAACATTCTAATAATCTTTAAGAACAAAAAATATAAATGAATGATTTTCTTTAAATCAAATAAATATATAATAATCAAAACTATATTAATAATCAAAACTATAATTATAATCTTATAAAGCTTAAAAAAATTGCAAAAAAAAACTTCATAATACAATTAAATATTAACGAATAAGCGAAATTAATACCAATTAATACCGAAATAAAAATATTTAATTAAACTATATATATATATACAGTCATTCTCTCTCATTTACACGGTTTCCGCAGAAACTTGTTTAATTTAAAAGCGCGTAAAACAATGCAAAAAACAAACATGTATAAATGAAATGGAAACATTTAGTTAGTTTTCTTATAAAGCTTAAAAAAATTGCAAAAAAAAACTTCATAATACAATTAAATATTAACGAATAAGCGAAATTAATACCAATTAATACCGAAATAAAAATATTTAATTAAACTATATATATATATACAGTCATTCTCTCTCATTTACACGGTTTCCGCAGAAACTTGTTTAATTTAAAAGCGCGTAAAACAATGCAAAAAACAAACATGTATAAATGAAATGGATAAACCAATGATGAAGAAAATTAAAAAATAAACTAACTAAATGTTTGTTATTTTTTATTGTAACCGTGTAAATCGGAAAATGATTGATTATATAAATATAAATATTCGTTATAAAAATAATTATAAAAATCTATTGCCAAAATGTATCATTTATCAAAATACTATCACTAAATATCAATGAGTTTTTGGTGATACTATATAACTACTGTTACTATTTGTATGATTTATGTTAATAGAACAGGTATACACATTTTAATTAATTTTTTTTTTTGTTTTTCTATAATTAAATCATTAATCATATAATATTTAAATAAATAATATTTACATAAAATTTTTCATAACATTTCATAAGAACTCTGTATAAGCTTTTTCTAGTACATTTTTCATCAATAATTTTCTATTTCTATTTTTATTGAAATTTATAAATATTTTATTATAAAAAATTATCTAAATAGATAATGGGAGAGAGATAGGAAAGAATGAATAAACAAAATAACTGAATAACTATTTAAAAAAAAAATAAATAAACACTTGTTACTCAAAAACAATCACATTAATTATCTAATTATCAATTTAATTAATTATAATTTATTTATGAATTAAAATTTAAAAAAAAAGAAGTAATATTAATTATTTGACAATATATAACATAGAGTAAATTATAAATAAATTTAAGAGAAAACAGAGCATAAAATAATAAGAAATGTTAAACGAACAATAGAAAATCCACCATACATATAGTCAGTCACTAATCTATCTAATTTTTTTATTATTTTTTATATTCGGTATAAATGTTTGTCGTTTGATTAAATAACTTTAATAATAATAATAATAATAATAATAATAATAATAATAATAATAATAATTAATCTAAAAATATAAATTACTAAGTAGATGAAAAAGATAAAATGTGTGGAGTGACGAGATACTGGTAATTGTCCATCGATTAAATATCAATGGATATGGCAATGGTCTGAATTAAATTCGCGGCAGGAGATATGAAATGGTTACTTTAGATAGGAAAATTTTTTTATTTATTTAAACACAATAATAATAATAAAAAAAAAATAACTGTGAAAACAGGTGATAATAACAGTCAGGCAGGTAAAACCGTTTCTACAAGAAACGTATAGAAGAATTTTTATAGTAAAGAAATTACGAAGAGTTTGTGTTTTCTATAAGAAAAATAATAAAAATAGCAAAAATAAATAAATAAATAAATAAAAATGGGAATGTAATGGATTAGCAGCATTATTAATTAAGTAAATAAAATATTTTATCATAAATTATTGTCATAAACAAAAAAATGAATAAAAATAAAATAAATATTGATGTGCAAAAACCCATTATAATAGGGAAAAGAATAAAAAAAGCAAAACAAAATTTTCTTTTATTTCATTAACTCATTAAATTTCATTTATGTGTTTGTATGATGATTCGAGTAGTTTTGGTGGTATTCTGTTGCAGACAACATTTATTGACAGGGATGAGATTATCTACAAAAAAAATTATTTTTAACGAACTGTAAAAACTGATCATGTTGCGAATGAACTAAACAAGCATTACTTTTATTTATTTATTCTTATTACTAGCATCGATAATTCAGTGATTTATGTAAAACATTGCAGTGACTTTAATAGGTTAGATAAACATCATTCTACAGTCATGTTCAACCTCAATGACGACTTTTATAGTCAATGAAATTTTTTGGAAAAATTTTCAGCAAAAATGCACCTATGTACCGATTCTGCTGCGAAATGTCTCCTTAGATTTGTGTCGTGATGCTGATTAAAACGGTACCAAACATAATAATGAATCTTGCCAAAAAAAATTCACCATACAACATATGTATCATCATGCTTCTTTGCATAACAGAAACAGCAATGCTTAACGTGTTTTTACCTGGCAAAATTGAACTACTAATGTACTATTGTTTCTTCTCGTTGTATAATTTCTTACTTAATATTTAATAAATGCCAACAAAAAATTATTTTGTGAGTTATGGCCTCTCAAAGCTCAGCAGAATTAATCCAAGAAGATTCGTTTTTCCTCCCAGTTATATGGAAAAACTCAAAAAGTTTCTATACTATGACCCTAAATGTTTAATGAAAATCGATAGATAATTTATTCATGAATCAAATGAGGTAAAAATCATAATTATGGAGTCATTTTTGGCGAAATGCGAGCCAAAAAACCGCGACAACTACCAAAAAGCAGAGGTTGAATGGCGATTTTTATAGTCCGACCATCATAAAAATGAGATTTTTTTGAAAAAATAATTTAAAAAATCGATTAGTCTGATACTTTGCAGGGACGTTAATATGGAATCTCTGAGCCTGTATTTCTTACTCAAAGTGGCATAAACAAATTATTTTGGGAGTTATGGCCTCTCAAAATTCAGCAAAATAATCCCAAAGATTTTTTTTTTCCTCCCAGTTATATGGGAAAACTCAAAAAGTTTCTATACTATGACCCTAATTATTTATTAAAATTCGATAGATAATTCATTCATGAATCAAGTGAGGTAAAAATTATAATTATGGAGTCATTTTTGGCGAAATGCGAGCCAAAAAATCGCGGCTACTACCAAAATGCAAAGGTTGAATGGCGATTTTTACATCATAAAAATGATATTTTTTTGCAAAAAAAATGTAAAAAATCGATTTGTCTGATACTTTGCAGGGGCGTTAATATGGAATCCCTAAACCTGTATTTCTTACTCAAAGTGGCAACAAAAAATTATTTTGTGAGTTATGGCCTCTCAAAGTTCAGCAGAATTAATCCAAGAAGATTCGTTTTTCCTCCCAGTTATATGGAAAAACTCAAAAAGCTTCTATACTATGACCCTAAATGTTTATTAAAATTCGATAGATAATTCATTCATGAATCAAGTGACGTAAAAAAATAATTCCAGAGTCATTTTTGGCGAAATGCGAGCCAAAAAACCTCGACAACTACCAAAAAGCAGAGGTTGAATGGCGATTTTTATAGTCCGACCATCATAAAAATGAGATTTTTTTGAAAAAATAATTTAAAAAATCGATTAGTCTGATACTTTGCAGGGACGTTAATATGGAATCTCTGAGCCTGTATTTCTTACTCAAAGTGGCATAAACAAATTATTTTGGGAGTTATGGCCTCTCAAAATTCAGCAAAATAATCCCAAAGATTTTTTTTTTCCTCCCAGTTATATGGGAAAATCTCAAAAAGTTTCTATATTATGACCCTAAATGTTTATTAAAATTCGATAGATAATTCATTCATGAATCAAATGAGGTAAAAAAAATAATTCCAGAGTCATTTTTGGCGAAATGCGAGCCAAAAAACCGCGACAACTACCAAAAAGCAGAGGTTGAATGGCGATTTTTATAGTCCGACCATCATAAAAATGAGATTTTTTTGAAAAAATAATTTAAAAAATCGATTAGTCTGATACTTTGCAGGGACGTTAATATGGAATCTCTGAGCCTGTATTTCTTACTCAAAGTGGCATAAACAAATTATTTTGGGAGTTATGGCCTCTCAAAATTCAGCAAAATAATCCCAAAGATTTTTTTTTTCCTCCCAGTTATATGGGAAAACTCAAAAAGTTTCTATACTATGACCCTAATTATTTATTAAAATTCGATAGATAATTCATTCATGAATCAAGTGAGGTAAAAATTATAATTATGGAGTCATTTTTGGCGAAATGCGAGCCAAAAAATCGCGGCTACTACCAAAATGCAAAGGTTGAATGGCGATTTTTACATCATAAAAATGATATTTTTTTGAAAAAAAAATGTAAAAAATCGATTTGTCTGATACTTTGCAGGGGCGTTAATATGGAATCCCTAAACCTGTATTTCTTACTCAAAGTGGCAGCAAAAAATTATTTTGTGAGTTATGGCCTCTCAAAGTTCAGCAGAATTAATCCAAGAAGATTCGGTTTTCCTCCCAGTTATATGGAAAAACTCAAAAAGTTTCTATACTATGACCCTAAATGTTTAATGAAAATCGATAGATAATTTATTCATGAATCAAATGAGGTAAAAATCATAATTATGGAGTCATTTTTGGCGAAATGCGAGCCAAAAAACCGCGATAACTACCAAAATGCAGAGGTTGAATGGCGATTTTTATAGTCCAACCATCATAAAAATGAGATTTTTTTGAAAAAAAAATTTTAAAAATCGATTTGTCTGATACTTTGCAGGGACGTTAATATGGAATCTCTGAGCCTGTATTTCTTACTCAAAGTGGCATAAACAAATTATTTTGGGAGTTATGGCCTCTCAAAATTCAGCAAAATAATCCCAAAGATTTTTTTTTTCCTCCCAGTTATATGGGAAAATCTCAAAAAGTTTCTATATTATGACCCTAAATGTTTATTAAAATTCGATAGATAATTCATTCATGAATCAAATGAGGTAAAAAATATAATTCCAGAGTCATTTTTGGCGAAATGCGAGCCAAAAAACCGCGACAACTACCAAAAAGCAGAGGTTGAATGGCGATTTTTATAGTCCGACCATCATAAAAATGAGATTTTTTTGAAAAAATAATTTAAAAAATCGATTAGTCTGATACTTTGCAGCAACGTTAATATGGAATCCCTAAACCTGTATTTCTTACTCAAAGTGACAACAAAAAATTATTTTGTGAGTTATGGCCTCTCAAAGTTCAGCAGAATTAATCCAAGAAGATTCGTTTTTCCTCCCAGTTATATGGAAAATCTCAAAAAGTTTCTATACTATGACCCTAAATGTTTATTACAACTCGATAGATAATTTATTCATGAATCAAGTGAGGTAAAAATTATAATTATGGAGTCATTTTTGGCGAAATGCGAGCCAAAAAACCGCGACTACTACCAAAATGCAGAGGTTGAATGGCGATTTTTATAGTCCGACCATCATAAAAATGAGATTTTTTTGAAAAAAAAATTTAAAAAATCGATTTGTCTGATACTTTGCAGGGACGTTAATATGGAATCCCTAAACCTGTATTTCTTACTCAAAGTGGCATCAAAAAATTATTTTGTGAGTTATGGCCTCTCAAAGTTCAGCAGAATTAATCCAAGCAGATTCGTTTTTCCTCCCAGTTATATGGAAAAACTCAAAAAGTTTCTATACAATGACCCTAAATGTTTATTAAAATTCGATAGATAATTCATTCGTGAATCAAATGAGGTAAAATCATAATTATGGAGTTATTTTTGGCGAAATGCGAGCCAAAAAACCGCGACAACTACCAAAAAGCAGAGGTTGAATGCGATTTTTATAGTCCGACCATCATAAAAATGAGATTTTTTTGAAAAAAAAATTTAAAAAATCGATTTGTCTGATACTTTGCAGGGACGTTAATATGGAATCCCTAAACCTGTATTTCTTACTCAAAGTGGCAACAAAAAATTATTTTGTGAGTTATGGCCTCTCAAAGTTCAGCAGAATTAATCCAAGAAGATTCGTTTTTCCTCCCAGTTATATGGGAAAATCTCAAAAAGTTTCTATACTATGACCCTAAATGTTTATTAAAATTCGATAGATAATTCATTCGTGAATCAAATGAGGTAAAATCATAATTCCAGAGTCATTTTTGGCGAAATGCGAGCCAAAAAACCGCGACAACTACCAAAAAGCAGAGGTTGAATGGCGATTTTTATAGTCCGACCATCATAAAAATGAGATTTTTTTGAAAAAATAATTTAAAAAATCGATTTGTCTGATACTTTGCAGGGACGTTAATATGGAATCCCTAAACCTGTATTTCTTACTCAAAGTGGCAACAAAAAATTATTTTGTGAGTTATGGCCTCTCAAAGTTCAGCAGAATTAATCCAAGAAGATTCGTTTTTCCTCCCAGTTACATGGAAAAACTCAAAAAGTTTCTATACTATGACCCTAATTATTTATTAAAATTCGATAGATAATTCATTCATGAATCAAGTGAGGTAAAAATTATAATTATGGAGTCATTTTTGGCGAAATGCGAGCCAAAAAATCGCGGCTACTACCAAAATGCAAAGGTTGAATGGCGATTTTTACATCATAAAAATGATATTTTTTTGAAAAAAAAATGTAAAAAATCGATTTGTCTGATACTTTGCAGGGGCGTTAATATGGAATCCCTAAACCTGTATTTCTTACTCAAAGTGGCAGCAAAAAATTATTTTGTGAGTTATGGCCTCTCAAAGTTCAGCAGAATTAATCCAAGAAGATTCGTTTTTCCTCCCAGTTATATGGAAAAACTCAAAAAGTTTCTATACTATGACCCTAAATGTTTAATGAAAATCGATAGATAATTTATTCATGAATCAAATGAGGTAAAAATCATAATTATGGAGTCATTTTTGGCGAAATGCGAGCCAAAAAACCGCGACAACTACCAAAATGCAGAGGTTGAATGGCGATTTTTATAGTCCGACCATCATAAAAATGAGATTTTTTTGAAAAAATAATTTAAAAAATCGATTAGTCTGATACTTTGCAGCAACGTTAATATGGAATCCCTAAACCTGTATTTCTTACTCAAAGTGACAACAAAAAATTATTTTGTGAGTTATGGCCTCTCAAAGTTCAGCAGAATTAATCCAAGAAGATTCGTTTTTCCTCCCAGTTATATGGAAAATCTCAAAAAGTTTCTATACTATGACCCTAAATGTTTATTACAAATCGATAGATAATTCATTCATGAATCAAGTGAGGTAAAAATTATAATTATGGAGTCATTTTTGGCGAAATGCGAGCCAAAAAACCGCGACTACTACCAAAATGCAGAGGTTGAATGGCGATTTTTATAGTCCGACCATCATAAAAATGAGATTTTTTTGAAAAAAAAATTTAAAAAATCGATTTGTCTGATACTTTGCAGGGACGTTAATATGGAATCCCTAAACCTGTATTTCTTACTCAAAGTGGCATCAAAAAATTATTTTGTGAGTTATGGCCTCTCAAAGTTCAGCAGAATTAATCCAAGCAGATTCGTTTTTCCTCCCAGTTATATGGAAAAACTCAAAAAGTTTCTATACAATGACCCTAAATGTTTATTAAAATTCGATAGATAATTCATTCGTGAATCAAATGAGGTAAAATCATAATTATGGAGTTATTTTTGGCGAAATGCGAGCCAAAAAACCGCGACAACTACCAAAAAGCAGAGGTTGAATGCGATTTTTATAGTCCGACCATCATAAAAATGAGATTTTTTTGAAAAAAAAATTTAAAAAATCGATTTGTCTGATACTTTGCAGGGACGTTAATATGGAATCCCTAAACCTGTATTTCTTACTCAAAGTGGCAACAAAAAATTATTTTGTGAGTTATGGCCTCTCAAAGTTCAGCAGAATTAATCCAAGAAGATTCGTTTTTCCTCCCAGTTATATGGGAAAATCTCAAAAAGTTTCTATACTATGACCCTAAATGTTTATTAAAATTCGATAGATAATTCATTCGTGAATCAAATGAGGTAAAATCATAATTCCAGAGTCATTTTTGGCGAAATGCGAGCCAAAAAACCGCGACAACTACCAAAAAGCAGAGGTTGAATGGCGATTTTTATAGTCCGACCATCATAAAAATGAGATTTTTTTGAAAAAATAATTTAAAAAATCGATTTGTCTGATACTTTGCAGGGACGTTAATATGGAATCCCTAAACCTGTATTTCTTACTCAAAGTGGCAACAAAAAATTATTTTGTGAGTTATGGCCTCTCAAAGTTCAGCAGAATTAATCCAAGCAGATTCGTTTTTCCTCCCAGTTATATGAAAAAACTCAAAAAGTTTCTATACTTCTACCCTAATTGTTTATTACAGCTCGATAGATAATTCATTCATGAATCAAATGAGGTAAAAATCATAATTATGGAGTCATTTTTGGCGCAATGCGAGCCAAAAAACCGCGACTACTACCAAAATGCAGAGGTTGAATGGCGATTTTTATAGTCTGACCATCATAAAAATGAGATTTTTTTGAAAAAAAAATTTAAAAAATCGATTTGTCTGATACTTTGCAGGGACGTTAATAAGGAATCCCTAAACCAGTATTTCTTACTCAAAGTGGCAACAAAAAATTATTTTGTGAGTTATGGCCTCTCAAAGTTCAGCAGAATTAATACAAGCAGATTCGTTTTTCCTCCCAGTTATATGGAAAAACTCAAAAAGTTTCTATACAATGACCCTAAATGTTTAATGAAAATCGATAGATAATTTATTCATGAATCAAATGAGGTAAAAATCATAATTATGGAGTCATTTTTGGCGAAATGCGAGCCAAAAAACCGCGACAACTACCAAAAAGCAGAGGTTGAATGGCGATTTTTATAGTCCGACCATCATAAAAATGAGATTTTTTTGAAAAAATAATTTAAAAAATCGATTTGTCTGATACTTTGCAGGGACGTTAATATGGAATCCCTAAACCTGTATTTCTTACTCAAAGTGGCAACAAAAAATTATTTTGTGAGTTATGGCCTCTCAAAGTTCAGCAGAATTAATCCAAGCAGATTCGTTTTTCCTCCCAGTTATATGAAAAAACTCAAAAAGTTTCTATACTTCTACCCTAATTGTTTATTACAGCTCGATAGATAATTCATTCATGAATCAAATGAGGTAAAAATCATAATTATGGAGTCATTTTTGGCGCAATGCGAGCCAAAAAACCGCGACTACTACCAAAATGCAGAGGTTGAATGGCGATTTTTATAGTCTGACCATCATAAAATTGAGATTTTTTTGAAAAAATAATTTAAAAAATCGATTTGTCTGATACTTTGCAGGGACGTTAATATGGAATCCCTAAACCTGTATTTCTTACTCAAAGTGGCAACAAAAAATTATTTTGTGAGTTATGGCCTCTCAAAGTTCAGCAGAATTAATCCAAGCAGATTCGTTTTTCCTCCCAGTTATATGGAAAAACTCAAAAAGTTTCTATACTTCTACCCTAATTGTTTATTACAGCTCGATAGATAATTCATTCATGAATCAAATGAGGTAAAAATCATAATTATGGAGTCATTTTTGGCGAAATGCGTGCCAAAAAACCTCGACAACTACCAGAAAGCAGAGGTTGAATGGCGATTTTTATAGTCCAACCATCATAAAAATGAGATTTTTTTGAAAAAATAATTTAAAAAATCGATTTGTCTGATACTTTGCAGGGACGTTAATATGGAATCCCTAAACCTGTATTTCTTACTCAAAGTGGCAACAAAAAATTATTTTGTGAGTTATGGCCTCTCAAAGTTCAGCAGAATTAATCCAAGCAGATTCGTTTTTCCTCCCAGTTATATGGAAAAACTCAAAAAGTTTCTATACTTCTACCCTAATTGTTTATTACAGCTCGATAGATAATTCATTCATGAATCAAATGAGGTAAAAATCATAATTATGGAGTCATTTTTGGCGAAATGCGAGCCAAAAAACCTCGACAACTACCAGAAAGCAGAGGTTGAATGGCGATTTTTATAGTCTGACCATCATAAAAATGAGATTTTTTTGAAAAAAAAATTTAAAAAATCGATTTGTCTGATACTTTGCAGAGACGTTAATATGGAATCTCTAAACCTGTATTTCTTACTCAAAGTGGCAGCAAAAAATTATTTTGTGAGTTATGGCCTCTCAAAGTTAAGCAGAATTAATCCAAGCAGATTCGTTTTTCCTCCCAGTTATATGGAAAAACTCAAAAAGTTTCTATACTTCTACCCTAATTGTTTATTACAGCTCGATAGATAATTCATTCATGAATCAAATGAGGTAAAAATCATAATTATGGAGTCATTTTTGGCGAAATGCGAGCCAAAAAACCTCGACAACTACCAGAAAGCAGAGGTTGAATGGCGATTTTTATAGTCTGACCATTATAAAAATGAGATTTTTTTGAAAAAAAAATTTAAAAAATCGATTTGTCTGATACTTTGCAGAGACGTTAATATGGAATCTCTAAACCTGTATTTCTTACTCAAAGTGGCAGCAAAAAATTATTTTGTGAGTTATGGCCTCTCAAAGTTCAGCAGAATTAATCCAAGAAGATTCGTTTTTCCTCCCAGTTATATGGAAAAACTCAAAAAGTTTCTATACTATGACCCTAAATGTTTAATGAAAATCGATAGATAACTTATTCATGAATCAAATGAGGTAAAAATCATAATTATGGAGTCATTTTTGGCGAAATGCGAGCCAAAAAACCGCGACAACTACCAAAATGCAGAGGTTGAATGGCGATTTTTATAGTCCAACCATCATAAAAATGAGATTTTTTTGAAAAAATAATTTAAAAAATCGATTTGTCTGATACTTTGCAGGGACGTTAATATGGAATCCCTAAACCTGTATTTCTTACTCAAAGTGGCAACAAAAAATTATTTTGTGAGTTATGGCCTCTCAAAGTTCAGCAGAATTAATCCAAGCAGATTCGTTTTTCCTCCCAGTTATATGGAAAAACTCAAAAAGTTTCTATACTTCTACCCTAATTGTTTATTACAGCTCGATAGATAATTCATTCATGAATCAAATGAGGTAAAAATCATAATTATGGAGTCATTTTTGGCGAAATGCGAGCCAAAAAACCGCGACAACTACCAAAATGCAGAGGTTGAATGGCGATTTTTATAGTCCAACCATCATAAAAATGAGATTTTTTTGAAAAAAAAATTTTAAAAATCGATTTGTCTGATACTTTGCAGGGACGTTAATATGGAATCTCTGAGCCTGTATTTCTTACTCAAAGTGGCATAAACAAATTATTTTGGGAGTTATGGCCTCTCAAAATTCAGCAAAATAATCCCAAAGATTTTTTTTTTCCTCCCAGTTATATGGGAAAATCTCAAAAAGTTTCTATATTATGACCCTAAATGTTTATTAAAATTCGATAGATAATTCATTCATGAATCAAATGAGGTAAAAAATATAATTCCAGAGTCATTTTTGGCGAAATGCGAGCCAAAAAACCGCGACAACTACCAAAAAGCAGAGGTTGAATGGCGATTTTTATAGTCCGACCATCATAAAAATGAGATTTTTTTGAAAAAATAATTTAAAAAATCGATTAGTCTGATACTTTGCAGCAACGTTAATATGGAATCCCTAAACCTGTATTTCTTACTCAAAGTGACAACAAAAAATTATTTTGTGAGTTATGGCCTCTCAAAGTTCAGCAGAATTAATCCAAGAAGATTCGTTTTTCCTCCCAGTTATATGGAAAATCTCAAAAAGTTTCTATACTATGACCCTAAATGTTTATTACAACTCGATAGATAATTCATTCATGAATCAAGTGAGGTAAAAATTATAATTATGGAGTCATTTTTGGCGAAATGCGAGCCAAAAAACCGCGACTACTACCAAAATGCAGAGGTTGAATGGCGATTTTTATAGTCCGACCATCATAAAAATGAGATTTTTTTGAAAAAAAAATTTAAAAAATCGATTTGTCTGATACTTTGCAGGGACGTTAATATGGAATCCCTAAACCTGTATTTCTTACTCAAAGTGGCATCAAAAAATTATTTTGTGAGTTATGGCCTCTCAAAGTTCAGCAGAATTAATCCAAGCAGATTCGTTTTTCCTCCCAGTTATATGGAAAAACTCAAAAAGTTTCTATACAATGACCCTAAATGTTTATTAAAATTCGATAGATAATTCATTCGTGAATCAAATGAGGTAAAATCATAATTATGGAGTTATTTTTGGCGAAATGCGAGCCAAAAAACCGCGACAACTACCAAAAAGCAGAGGTTGAATGCGATTTTTATAGTCCGACCATCATAAAAATGAGATTTTTTTGAAAAAAAAATTTAAAAAATCGATTTGTCTGATACTTTGCAGGGACGTTAATATGGAATCCCTAAACCTGTATTTCTTACTCAAAGTGGCAACAAAAAATTATTTTGTGAGTTATGGCCTCTCAAAGTTCAGCAGAATTAATCCAAGAAGATTCGTTTTTCCTCCCAGTTATATGGGAAAATCTCAAAAAGTTTCTATACTATGACCCTAAATGTTTATTAAAATTCGATAGATAATTCATTCGTGAATCAAATGAGGTAAAATCATAATTCCAGAGTCATTTTTGGCGAAATGCGAGCCAAAAAACCGCGACAACTACCAAAAAGCAGAGGTTGAATGGCGATTTTTATAGTCCGACCATCATAAAAATGAGATTTTTTTGAAAAAATAATTTAAAAAATCGATTTGTCTGATACTTTGCAGGGACGTTAATATGGAATCCCTAAACCTGTATTTCTTACTCAAAGTGGCAACAAAAAATTATTTTGTGAGTTATGGCCTCTCAAAGTTCAGCAGAATTAATCCAAGCAGATTCGTTTTTCCTCCCAGTTATATGGAAAAACTCAAAAAGTTTCTATACTTCTACCCTAATTGTTTATTACAGCTCGATAGATAATTCATTCATGAATCAAATGAGGTAAAAATCATAATTATGGAGTCATTTTTGGCGCAATGCGAGCCAAAAAACCGCGACTACTACCAAAATGCAGAGGTTGAATGGCGATTTTTATAGTCTGACCATCATAAAAATGAGATTTTTTTGAAAAAAAAATTTAAAAAATCGATTTGTCTGATACTTTGCAGGGACGTTAATAAGGAATCCCTAAACCAGTATTTCTTACTCAAAGTGGCAACAAAAAATTATTTTGTGAGTTATGGCCTCTCAAAGTTCAGCAGAATTAATACAAGCAGATTCGTTTTTCCTCCCAGTTATATGGAAAAACTCAAAAAGTTTCTATACAATGACCCTAAATGTTTAATGAAAATCGATAGATAATTTATTCATGAATCAAATGAGGTAAAAATCATAATTATGGAGTCATTTTTGGCGAAATGCGAGCCAAAAAACCGCGACAACTACCAAAATGCAGAGGTTGAATGGCGATTTTTATAGTCTGACCATCATAAAATTGAGATTTTTTTGAAAAAATAATTTAAAAAATCGATTTGTCTGATACTTTGCAGGGACGTTAATATGGAATCCCTAAACCTGTATTTCTTACTCAAAGTGGCAACAAAAAATTATTTTGTGAGTTATGGCCTCTCAAAGTTCAGCAGAATTAATCCAAGCAGATTCGTTTTTCCTCCCAGTTATATGGAAAAACTCAAAAAGTTTCTATACTTCTACCCTAATTGTTTATTACAGCTCGATAGATAATTCATTCATGAATCAAATGAGGTAAAAATCATAATTATGGAGTCATTTTTGGCGAAATGCGTGCCAAAAAACCTCGACAACTACCAGAAAGCAGAGGTTGAATGGCGATTTTTATAGTCTGACCATCATAAAAATGAGATTTTTTTGAAAAAAAAATTTAAAAAATCGATTTGTCTGATACTTTGCAGAGACGTTAATATGGAATCTCTAAACCTGTATTTCTTACTCAAAGTGGCAGCAAAAAATTATTTTGTGAGTTATGGCCTCTCAAAGTTCAGCAGAATTAATCCAAGAAGATTCGTTTTTCCTCCCAGTTATATGGAAAAACTCAAAAAGTTTCTATACTATGACCCTAAATGTTTAATGAAAATCGATAGATAATTTATTCATGAATCAAATGAGGTAAAAATCATAATTATGGAGTCATTTTTGGCGAAATGCGAGCCAAAAAACCGCGACAACTACCAAAATGCAGAGGTTGAATGGCGATTTTTATAGTCCAACCATCATAAAAATGAGATTTTTTTGAAAAAATAATTTAAAAAATCGATTTGTCTGATACTTTGCAGGGACGTTAATATGGAATCCCTAAACCTGTATTTCTTACTCAAAGTGGCAACAAAAAATTATTTTGTGAGTTATGGCCTCTCAAAGTTCAGCAGAATTAATCCAAGCAGATTCGTTTTTCCTCCCAGTTATATGGAAAAACTCAAAAAGTTTCTATACTTCTACCCTAATTGTTTATTACAGCTCGATAGATAATTCATTCATGAATCAAATGAGGTAAAAATCATAATTATGGAGTCATTTTTGGCGAAATGCGAGCCAAAAAACCTCGACAACTACCAGAAAGCAGAGGTTGAATGGCGATTTTTATAGTCTGACCATTATAAAAATGAGATTTTTTTGAAAAAAAAATTTAAAAAATCGATTTGTCTGATACTTTGCAGAGACGTTAATATGGAATCTCTAAACCTGTATTTCTTACTCAAAGTGGCAGCAAAAAATTATTTTGTGAGTTATGGCCTCTCAAAGTTCAGCAGAATTAATCCAAGAAGATTCGTTTTTCCTCCCAGTTATATGGAAAAACTCAAAAAGTTTCTATACTATGACCCTAAATGTTTAATGAAAATCGATAGATAACTTATTCATGAATCAAATGAGGTAAAAATCATAATTATGGAGTCATTTTTGGCGAAATGCGAGCCAAAAAACCGCGACAACTACCAAAATGCAGAGGTTGAATGGCGATTTTTATAGTCCAACCATCATAAAAATGAGATTTTTTTGAAAAAATAATTTAAAAAATCGATTTGTCTGATACTTTGCAGGGACGTTAATATGGAATCCCTAAACCTGTATTTCTTACTCAAAGTGGCAACAAAAAATTATTTTGTGAGTTATGGCCTCTCAAAGTTCAGCAAAATTAATCCAAGAAGATTCGTTTTTCCTCCCAGTTATATGGAAAAACTCAAAAAGTTTCTATACTATGACCCTAAATGTTTAATGAAAATCGATAGATAATTTATTCATGAATCAAATGAGGTAAAAATCATAATTATGGAGTCATTTTTGGCGAAATGCGAGCCAAAAAACCGCGACAACTACCAAAATGCAGAGGTTGAATGGCGATTTTTATAGTCTGACCATCATAAAAATGAGATTTTTTTGAAAAAATAATTTAAAAAATCGATTAGTCTGATACTTTGCAGGGACGTTAATATGGAATCCCTAAACCTGTATTTCTTACTCAAAGTGGCAACAAAAAATTATTTTGTGAGTTATGGCCTCTCAAATTTCAGCAGAATTAATCCAAGAAGATTCGTTTTTCCTCCCAGTTACATGGAAAAACTCAAAAAGTTTCTATACTATGACCCTAAATGTTTATTAAAATTCGATAGATAATTCATTCATGAATCAAATAAGGTAAAAATCATAATTATGGAGTCATTTTTGGCGAAATGCGAGCCAAAAAACCTCGACAACTACCAGAAAGCAGAGGTTGAATGGCGATTTTTATAGTCTGACCATCATAAAAATGAGATTTTTTTGAAAAAATAATTTAAAAAATCGATTAGTCTGATACTTTGCAGGGACGTTAATATGGAATCCCTAAACCTGTATTTCTTACTCAAAGTGGCAACAAAAAATTATTTTGTGAGTTATGGCCTCTCAAATTTCAGCAGAATTAATCCAAGAAGATTCGTTTTTCCTCCCAGTTACATGGAAAAACTCAAAAAGTTTCTATACTATGACCCTAAATGTTTATTAAAATTCGATAGATAATTCATTCATGAATCAAATAAGGTAAAAATCATAATTATGGAGTCATTTTTGGCGCAATGCGAGCCAAAAAACCGCGACAACTACCAAAATGCATGCTGCTATAATTACCAATAATTATCTAATATTTATTTTATGCATTTTATGTATTTTATGTGTTTCATTCTCTCTAAAAGTATTATCTATATTAAAAAATGCTTAATAAAAATAATTTGATTTATTTATTTATATTTTATTATTCTTTCTATCAACATAAACATATCCAGAGTATCAAAACCAAACCAAACCAACAATTTTCGTTTCAGTGAACGTGAGAACCAGTGACCTACTTTTGCAATTTTTTACATTATTTGTTGCCTCCTTGATAACCGTTCATAACCTTTGTTAACCTTCGTTTGCCGCATTCATAATATAAATTTAGAACTTTTGACAATGAAATTCTATTTCAACTGCGTTGCCCGTCGACTATAATCACGCGTAACTATTTATTAGCGAAGCGATAGTCAACCAGCAGCCAACTAAATGCTTTGAATCTTCATTTGATTGACTAAAAAATCGTTTTTAATTTATGCAACAGCCCCTATCGTTGTTATAACAAAATATTTAAAATGCAGAAAAACTATTCACTGACCTTTTCTTATAGGGGGTGGAATTCTGACTCTCCGCTCCGCGTTGATGATTTCACTCTATTTTTGCCTCGTCAGTTTTATTGCAAGTCCATGGCAGCATCAGCTAAAAAAAGTAAACAAATCAATTAATATAAACAGAAAAAATCGCACAAATAGACGAACCACCCAATCCACCCACGTTTTCATAAAGTTATCAAGTTAAGAGACGTTTAACAGGTCGGATTTAAAGTTTCGGATAAGTTATTGAACAGTATAATGTGTGGGTGGCACCGCGAGTCTACCTCACTACAATAGCGAAATTTAAATAATGTTAATCATAAATAATGCTAAACACGATTTAATGGAATGACTTTGTGACGTTCACTGGTACAGATGCACCCGTATGTATGCGAGCAACAATTTTTCATAATTTATGACGATTTTTTTTCTTTAATTTTGTAATTCTCGCCACCTGTCCAATCAGTCATCGATACGACACCTTTGCTAAATTATTGGTGAATCGGTTATCGGTGATGATTGGCAATTTTATTTTTCTAAGGTAATTTTAAAGGACATTTACTTAAAAAATAAATTCTTGGCTTGTGTAATCAACCAACCCAGCCACCCATTTTAATTTATTTAGGAAGCCAAACAATCAAACAACCTTTTGGAATTTCATCGAACATTCTACGACCTACATAGCCACCATCCACGTTTACGACACAAACCACCTTGTATTATTCGCTGCTTTAACACCACAACACCAAGTAATTGTTTTTCGCGATTCAACAATGAATTCTTTTAAAAAAAAACTTTTTTCTTCATTTACTTGTACCACCCTCAAGCCAGCAACAATCATAACGAAAAAAGTTAGCCTTCCACCCACCAAAAGGTTTCGTTCATTTCATATTTCACGTGTTTTTTGTTTTTTGATGTATTTGCCAAGAACAATAAATGTCCTTAAATAGTGACTTTTGGCTATTGCTAATGAAAACTTTTTCTCATTTTGGAATTTCTTAACACTTTTTTTTCGTCTCATTTTCATTGAATTTTCTATTACGTAATTCAACATAATTAGCAAAAATCTTATATAACTTGTTGCTATAAGAGTTCTCATAAAATTCTCTGTAGTCACATTTATCGTGATTCATATACGTTTTTTGATTTTCTTCACCTGATTACATAGTAATGCGTTCAAATGACGTCAATCGTTGCATAACAACAAATTGCATGAAATAAAGTAAAAATTATGTTATAAAAGTAAGTTTTTTTTTTCGCTGATTTTTTTCTTTTAACTTTTAGAAATTAGTCAAGATTATTAATGAGCTTTCATTTCTGTACCCAAGAAATTTAAAGCAATAAAAAACGTAAGAAATTTTCTTCATTTTAAAAATCGATTAATTTACCAAATGATAAAGCTAAACACCCACATCATTATCGCCCACTTTCTATGTAGAAAAATTTCTCTGCAGAGCGCATATATGTTGTCACAATTATATTTCTACGCAATTAAAAAAAATGATTTTCTTTCTCTTAATGCATAAGAAAAAAAAACTTTTCCATCCTCTAAACCAATAAAAATGCTTACTATATGAATATGGGGAAATTTAAAATTTGATTTTCCCTATATGAGTATGGAAGAGGAAAATCCATAAGTGAAACATTTATTGTTTCTTAACGAATTCTTTATTAAAAATTTCTCCCAAATATTTGATTATCGTAAAAATTCTATATGCTACTGTGGTGGCACATATAGTATATAAGTCGATAAAATATTGCAATTTGTGTATCATAAAATTAATAAATTAAAAAAATAAAAAAACATTGTGATTAACATCAAAAAAAAAGGAAAGGAAAAACAGTTTTAACCAAAGTGATAAAAATTATAATTAATAAGTTAGTGTTGAGAAGAAAATTGTAAGTAAAAAAAAAAAAAAACTAAATAATTACTTTGCGAATTTTATTTAAATTTAAATTTTGCACACAAAAATCAATTTTAATCATTTATTGCGATTTTAACATAAATCAGAGAAACATTATTTTTATTAAATATTTTTTTTGTACGAACAATTATTATGTTTTTATCGCGAATTTATTGCAAATTGTTTTTTTTTTGTTGTTTAAACATAATTTATTCTTAACAAAAATAGAAATATTCCATAGAATTTTCATTATCGAGAAAATAGTTTTTTCTATTAACAAAAAAAAAAAAAAAAAAAAAGGTGAAAAGTTTTTTGCGCATCGAACTAGGTGAAAACTAAGAAACGCATCATAACGGCAACAAAAAAAAGAAAAAGTTCACAAATTAATATATATGTGTGGTTCTCACGCAACTAACTATTATCATTGCACTATCATCGGGTCATTCAGCAGTAACACCTGTTAGAAAAAAGATACATTTTGTGTATTTCTTTGTGTATTATTTAACATTAGTAATGCTCAGTTAACTTAATAAAAAGTAAATTTAATAAAAATCATTAGGTGAGGTAAAAAAAAGGAAAATCGTGCAAAAAAAAAACAGCTGCTCAAATGAAATGCAATTAAATGTGTAATTTTTCTTCTTGTTTTTCGCGTGTTATTTTGTTTTTTTTGCATTTCTTTGCAAATTTCCATAAATTTCGTGTCATATTTATTTGTTTTGCATAGAAAATTTATTGTTTCAAAAAAATAAAGAAAATCATTAAAAAATACAAAAAAGTTTCACGTTTATTGTGTTTAAATAAAAGCTCAGACATTTTTTCTAATAGCCATCATTTAGCCATCAATTTATTTTACCTTTAACATAATATATAGTCTTATGTAACAAAAAAAAACTTTTAACGCATCTAATAATAATAATAATAATAATATGTTAAACAAAAAGCTTAATAAAAACTTAATGATTTTTTATTAAGTTTGGCTTTTGCTAAAACAAAGAAACATGTGAAATTCTGTGTAAAATTTTCATAGGAAAAACCAATCAATAAGTGAACCAATCAACGCGACCATTTCAATTTATATTTCTGCAGCCCCCAAAAACAAAACTACCAATCATGTAATTTTATATTTTTGAGAGAGAAAACAAAAACGATATTCTTATGCTCAGTGGGTGGCAAAACAAAAGGCTAGTGTAGAATATAAAGAAAATCAATTTTAGCAAACTTTAATGCAAAATATAAGCGACGAAATAAATTTCAAAAATAATTTTTGGTTTTTTCCTTGTGCTTTTTGGTGTATTTACCGTTTTTTTTTTTGCAAGTATTAACCATTGTCCATAGTATTATGCAAGTGATACGTGTATGTATTCTATGAAGATCAACCAAAACCACGAAAACTTTTAGTTAAAATTAAAAAAATAAAAATAAAAATAAAAAATATTCACACAGTGCAATGCATGATTATTATCAATTTTTTATGTTTTGCAATTTGTTTTTATATTTATTTTTTTTAAATAATATAATTGAATAGCGAAAATTTACAAAAAGTGCATAAAATTATGATTTTCTCATATAGTTTATTTTTTTTTTTATTTATAAATTTATTTCACAAATAGTATTTTCGACTGTGGAGCTGTAATTACTAACAACCAGCTAGCTGATAATCGGTTTCCAACTGGTCAGCAGCATCAGCTGCAACAGGAGTACTGTTGTCACCTACCGAACTGGACCAGTTCAAAAGGTTAGGAAATTTTTATTATTTTTCTTTTTATTAAAATCATGAAAATAGTAAGCACACACGGCCAGAATAAAGGAAAAATAGATTTTATATATATAGTCGGCTGTGATATTTCTTACAAAAAAAAAAAATTATGTTAAATTAATTAATAATCAATACAAACAGTTATAATTGAAATTGTATCATTTATTTATTGTTTAAAATTTATTAGTTTTAATATATTTCGTTTTAAAGAATCTATGTTTGATGTGATTTGATTACAAATAGAAAATATTCAACAGGAATTCATCAATTATATGTGACAGTATTCTAGCGTTCAGCATAAATTCCTTTAAACAAATAACATATTATAATTTATTTTAACATAAATATTATAAATAATCCATCAAAATTATGTTACCAACATTATTAATATTTTTTAATTTATCCTTATGTTTTGTTATTTTATCCTTATTATTATTACCTGAATATCTAATCCATAGTATTATTTTATATACATTTTTTTTTATATTAATTATATTCGTATGTTTTTATCGTTTTATAAATAATTAAGAGAAATCTTTTACGTATAAATAATAATAATTATAGTAAAAAAATAAATTGTAAAAGAAGATTAACTATAAAAAATAAAAGAGCAAGAAATGTAAAAAAGGTGAAAAATTTTAATTAATTTATAACGAAGAAAAACGCAACAAAACTTATCATCAATTATTTATCATTTTAATAATAATATTTTAAAAATTTTTGTCTATTTAGTCACTACTGTCTATCTTTAAAAAATAATTTATAATTATGCCAAAAAAAATAAATGAAAAACGTGAAAAATATATGCGAAAAAAAGCAAAACGCTTACAAGTGTTTTCAACATTAAGACGAATAATATCTGTCTATTTTCTTCTACTTTTTTTTAAAAACGTTTTACATATTTTTTTTTATTATTATTTTCATTAATGTGACGACAATGGTCGGGCATTAATAAAATTTTTATACGAAAAGGAAAGAAATGTGTGAAATTTTTTTGTCAATGTAAATGCCGTTAAAAAACAATCATTTTTTATTCATTTTTTCTATTTTCTTTACGTTTTTTGTTTTGTTTTTTTTTTGGTTGCTTTTAGCGAGCGTTTTTTCTTTTTATTATTTTCTTACGTTAAATTGACGTCACAGTTAGTTTTTCTTTTTGTGTTTTTCCAAATTTTTTCAACTAATTTTTTCAATTAGCTTAGCTAAGTAGTTTCTATTTTATTCGTGGAAATTAGTTTAGTTTAGTTTCGTTGTCGTTTTATTGTTTTTTGTTTTGTATTTTTCTCGTTTTTCTTTTTAAAATTTAATTTTACAGCACATGCTGCTATCATCCTCTGTATAGTTTTAGCAAATATATTTATTTAATGTTTTTTTGTTTCGTCACGCTTTAAACACACAAAAAATAATAATTTAAAAAAAAAACCACCGTATAAAACAAGATTCCACATGAATTTTACCTATTAATCCATTTCCAATTATCCATTAATCCAATTTGTTCAATTCATAAAAATTCAAATAGAAAAATCTCACCTTTGCGCTTAAATACACACCGTCGCTACACCATGCTTATAATCACCATGAAATAACAAAAAAAAAATAAAATAAACAAAAGCCAAACACCGTCTAATCTGGGAAAAAAAATCATCTAGGAAAAACAACTGGACAACCCGATAATACATATATATATATTAAAAGTCAGTCATAAATGTGATGTGTAAGTGATTTTTGCACTTTGTTTGTTTACTTGTCGTTTTCATTGTATATATTTTACATAAATTTCGATGATAATGCATGCATTAATAAAACACTAAAAATATTTTCATAATTGTATATAAATAAATACTACAAAAACGATGTAAAATAGTAAAATTCGAATAAAAATAAAACTAAAAACGGTTTCATACGATGGAGGCGCCTGGTTACTTGTAAAATTATTAAACAAAATTTTTATATGCATATTTTTTTATATGATTTAAATATCAATTACCGCCTAGTAAAAACTAAGAAATATATTTTCTATTGATTAATCAACAAGAAATATAAATAAATAGAAAAATTTATTTTATTGTCTATTACTGTTGTGGAGACAAATAAAATGATCAGCGAGAAATTATAACGTAAATGTAAAAGCAAAAGAAGAACAAAATAAACGTGATTTAATTATTTTATTTTATTGTTATAGAAATGTCGCGAATATATGTATTTATATGTTATGTTATGTTTTTTTATTATTTTTTGTCTATTTTAATTTTCTTTTCATTAATGCAGTAAAAAAAAAACACTAAAAAAGTTTTTAGTTAATGCGAAGGTTAAGAAAAATAAAATAACGATTTAGCAAATGCCTCAGCCGCCGCCGCCGCTGCCGGCGTTCAGTTGTCTTACGACAAATAAACAGTTTGGTTTTTTTTATTATTTCCAAATTATACTTTAACGCATTATTATTGAACATAGTGTTTATATTTATTGTTGTTTTTTTTTTTTTTGTTTTAAGTATTAAAACAGGTGAGATTAGTTTAAATAAAAATAATAAATTATTTTTTCACGTGATGTAGACGCCTGGTAGTAAGTTAATTTTCTTATTATTATTTATTTATTTTTCTTTGTTTTCAAAATTTTTATTTATAATTTAATTCATTGGTAATTAAAAATAGTTTTGCATATTTATTTTTTGTTTTTAACACTAAAAATTATTAAATAATTATTATTACTATTCACGGTTTTCACTCTCAAAATATATATATATTCGTTTCACAATACTAATAATAATAATAATTATCATTCTTCGATTGTGTAAATAGTATACTGTGCATAGATTTGTTTTTCTTTATTATTATTATTATTTTTATTACTATTTTGTTTTGTTTTGTTTTGTAAAAATAACACACCACCTACACACATGATACTCAAAAAAAAAAAAATTATTTAATTGAATTTTGAGCAGCGCTTAGAGACGAAATAAAACGATAAAACAAATATAATTATAAAGAATGATAGAAAACCAAATAAAAATACTAACAAAAATTTTTTCATCACTATAAATGATATCCGTATCGTCACTTGTATTGGGAAAATTGAGAAGACACCGTCGGACGATTTACTTTAATTTTAATTTTTAATTATATAAGTATATATATATATAAAAACCACCGACAAAATAATATAAAACAATAATATGCATGACAAAATAAATAATAAATTTTGCGTTATAAATTCCATTCTTTATTTAACTAACTAACTAATAATAATAAAAGAATTTCAAAAAATAATTTAATTAAAATTATATAGAAAGAACACTAAAACTAAATCGCTATATATATATAAATTTATGTATCTGTCTATATATCTATATATATATGTAAGGATAGAATAGATCTGTAAAGATAGAAGGACACACTAAACATAAGATAAATAAAAGAATATACGAAAATAATAATAAAATGTATATAATTAAATAGAACGTGATGTGAATATACATGCAAAATGAACACAACAAGTGGATAGTTTTGAATTTATATATTTATTCACTTTTCTAACACAACAGTTACAACACTAAAATCCATTGCATAGAAAAATTATGAGAAATTATAATAATAACACGGTTTAAAGGTGATTACAGTTTATTTTTTATTTCAATTTCATTTCACTCACATTGTATAAGTACGAGAAAATTATTTAAATTTTCCATTAAATTTTTGTTTTCTTTAAGAAAATACACTATTTATATACACACGTCATAGCGTAACGTTTGTTGTTATCCGATTAAACTATTCTATCCAAAAAAAGAAAGTCAAAAGCCCAAAAAAAAGAAGAAATATTTAATTTTATGAAACTTTTTTTTTCTCTACATTGCAATTTATGTATGTATGTATTTTTATGCTGCACTTGCTTTATCCTTAACACAACGCATAATTTATTATTGCACACTCTTGTTGAGTCATCTACATATAATTGGGGTTAACATCCCAATATAATTTTTTTTATTAATACACCTGATTATATAGTTTTAGTTTATCGTTAAACATTTATTATCTAATCAAAAACTAGTTTTTTATTATTATTATTATTAATATTTATTAAAACATTATTCATTAAAACACCAACAGGTGATTATTATAATTTATGTACATCCAACTAATTATAATATAGTAAAAACTCATAACTAATTAATCAGTTTTCTTATAGTTTTCTTTTCATTTTTTTTTTCCTTGTCATTTTTATTGTCAATTATTTTTATTAAATAATAAAACAAAAAATAACAACTAAAGAGAAATGATTTTCTTAAGAAAAATAGTCAAGTAATATAATTAAATCACAACTTAAGACACTTTTACCGATTTTTCATCTTACTTTTCTTTACTTCACTTATTAATAAAAAGAAAATCGTTTAATCTTACTAATTTTAAACAACACTTAATATATATAATTTTTATGTTATAAATACGATCCGATAGAATATGTGTATGCTACTGCATTTATGTAGAAATAGAAATAAAATTCTTCGCACATTTATATGATTTAAATAAATTTCTTGTTCTTTATCTATCGACAAGTATGTAGATATGATATTCTTTGCATATCAAATATGGTTTTTATTTGAATTTATTGATGGAAATTCAATAAGATAGCATATAGACTGTTTAAGTGAACAAAAGAAAAGAAAAGAAAAGAAAGAAAGGAAAATCGCAGATAATGCTATTCGATATACATTTATGCCAATTGATTATTATTATTACTATTATTATTATTATTATTATTATTATTATTATTATTATTATTATTATTATTATTATTATTATTATTATTATTATTATTATTTATTTTCTTCATCACTTATTTTTGAGTTAATAATGGTTAAGGCTGTTTTCAGCATCCAGTTGTGTATGAATTTAGTACACTGAATATAAAGTGCATACATTTCTCAGTATTATCGGTAATAAATTTAATGATTTGCCAGAGACAAACAAAGAATCGTAAATTTTTTTTTTTTTTTGGTTTTATTTTTGAAAAAAAACATTAAAATAATTTATGCAAATGTAAAACTGTTTGATGTTGCATTATTTAAACTAAATTAAATCAATAAGATGCATGCAAAAATTAATAGAAAAAATAAAATATCTATGTATATAGTGGAGACGCCAAATACTTTTTATATATTTTAAATTTTAATATTTATTTTATTTTAATTTATTTTAAATGATTATTAAGTGTTACAGGTGGATTCATTATCAATTGTGTTTATCGCAAGTGATTTAATTATTAGATAAAAGATAAAATTACAATTGTATAGTGAAATAATTATAAATTAATCAGTGGAAATATTTGTGAATTAAATAGTGTAGTAGTTAAGGTGATTTAAATTTAAATTTAGTGTTATTGTTATTAGTTTGGCAAAAAGTTTCAGCAAAGATGCCAAGAAACTTTAGTTATAATTTATATAAACATTTAGCATTGCTTTTAATCTTAACTAGTGTCGTCGTTGTTAACTGTGATGATATAGAGGAGGAAGGATCACATTTTTCAGCACGGTCATCATTTGTCTCGTCACCAAATCAACATATGACAATACAAGAACAAATTAAATGGGAAATAATGAAGAAAATTGTTAACGAACAGCATGTCTCGATAATATCTGATGGTGATATAATTCTTGGTGGATTGTTTCCTGTCCATGAGAAAGGCGACGATGCACCATGCGGTCCTAAGGTTTACAATCGAGGCGTACAACGTCTCGAAGCAATGATGTATGCAGTTGATCGTATTAATAATGATCCACACATTCTACCAGGAATTAAAATTGGTGTTCATATATTGGACACATGCTCTACGGACACGTACGCTTTAAATCAAAGTCTACAGTTCATTCAAACATCAATTAAAAGCAACATGGACCTAACATCATTCAAGTGCAAGGACAATTCAATTCCGCGTTTACGCGAAAATCGAAAAATTGGTCCTGTAATGGGTGTCGTTGGTGGTTCTTACAGTTCTGTCTCAATGCAGGTGGCGAATTTACTACGATTGTTCCATATTCCGCAAATTTCACCAGCATCAACAGCTAAGGCACTCAGTGACAAGACTCGATTTGATTTGTTTGCACGCACTGTGCCTCCGGATATGTTCCAATCGATCGCCCTTGTTGACATCGTAGCGGCATTGAAGTGGACTTATGTTTCCACAATCTACTCTGAAGGATCCTATGGAGAAAATGGAATTGAAACATTTCATAAAGAGGTAAACGAACGAAATGTGTGTATTGCCATCTCTGAGAAAATTCCAACCATATCCAATGAAGCAACATTCGACAAAATAATCTCTAAATTGTTGAAAAAACCGTATGCACGAGGTGTCATTTTATTCACGCGTGCTGAAGATGCAAGGTACTTTCGGAGATAAATAAACTAAAAAATCCTCTCACTATAAAAAATTAATTACAGAGGAATTCTTAAGGCTGCCCATCGTGCAAATATAACTGATCCCTTTACATGGATAGCCAGTGATGCTTGGGGCAAGCAGACCAAACTAGTCGAAGGAATGGATGATGTTGCTGAAGGAGCTCTGACAGTTGAACTACAATCAAAAAATATCGCAGAATTCGACAAATACATGCAGTCATTAACACCAGAAATAAATAAAAGGTAAATTATTACCAGCAATTTTGTATATTGACTCTAAATTGGAAATGGTAATGATTTACAGGAATCCCTGGTTCAATGAATACTGGGAAGACTTTTTCTCTTGCACAATGGAAAAAAATATTAAAAAATACTTGCAGAATGAGGAGAATACAAACGTTTGCTTACCAGATTCACGTCTTTCAGAAACTAACGGGTTAGTGAATTTATCCTTTAGCTATTTTTTCTTTTTCCTGTTTGTAATTTGTTTTTGGTGTCACAGATACGAACAGGAGCCCAAAATACAATTTGTCATCGATGCTGTGTACGCATTTGCGTATGCCCTAAATAATCTTCATAAAGATATCTGTCGCAAAGGTCATCAGAGCTATGCAGCGACCGGTCTATGTCCAGCAATGGCTAACTTCGATGGAGCATCCTTATACAAAGACTACATTCTGAATTTAGCCTTTGAAGGTGGGTAATTGGATTGAATGTATTATGTGGAATTCTCTTTCTATTTTTTTTTTTTGTTGTTGAACACAACAAAAAATGTTCGACAATAACTGAATCGTAGTCAGGTTTAGTCGTTATCTCAATGCAATAGTTACCACCGCCTTATTTGTTCAAACTAAATGTCTAATCGTGTAATCGAATAATTGTGTAAATGTGAAATTGTGTAAATATGAAAAAAAAATTTATAAATGTTTTAATATTAAAATAAATTTGCTAAAAAGTATATGTAAAATTGCGCTAAATAGATATGAAAACACCAAACTTAACTAATACCAGCTACCTCAGACTGCCAATTAACATATAATAGTGATGATAAAAAGTCATTTTTGTGCGAGTGTTCCAAACTCACAGCCTTTAAACATCTGCAACAATAAAAAAAAAAAAAACAGAGCCGCACTAATTCAATCTTTAGATCCTCAATTACCCACTCTAAGCTGCGTTTAAATTTTATTTTCATAAAACTCCATCAATATTGCTGTGTGCTGGTGCTACAACTACTGTTGCTGATATTTCTGCAGACATTGCTGGAAGTGAAGTAAAATTTGACGAAAAAGGCGATGGTCTAGCACGCTATGATATTTATAATTATCAAAAAATACCAAACACAACTGGCTACCACTATAAGGTAAGTTTAATCCAATTCAAATATTCAACTTTTTTTTGTAAACTTATTCAATTTATGTATTTATATTATATTTATTTATGATTTTGATTTATGTTATTTCGCGACATCGTAACGTACACGTAATTTTCTACAAAAACTAACCGTTCGAGGTGTTACCAATGACTGAGAATAACTCGGCGTTCCATTTCGCCGCGTTAGCAAATATAATTTTTTAGTTATTTCAATGTGATATGTGTGTGCGAGCATATAGTCTCGACTATTTTTACTATACTTTCGCTTTTGACTTTTTTATTTGCAAAAAAAAAAAAAACCTTTGTATTACTCACGTGTTTCTTGATTTTATTGATTTTGTTCACAAAATTCACTTGTACTTTCTAAATTCCATTAAAAATCATAACAAAACATAAAAATCGTAGACAATCAGATTAATTTTGATAATTTTTCTATTTATTTAGTTGGTTGGAAAATGGCATAAATCGTTAGAATTGAATTTGAATCAGATAAAATGGAATAAACAACAAAAAAATTTACCACGGTCAGTGTGTTCTCTGCCATGTGAAGTCGGCATGTTTAAACGTCAACAGGTGAGTTGGTTTTTTATTTATTTATTTATTGTTTTGTGTGTGTGTTTGTTTTTTTATTTATCTTCATATAATAAATAAATAGGAAGACACTTGTTGTTGGACTTGCGATAAGTGTCAATCATACGAATATTTAGCAAATGAATATACCTGTATTGATTGTGGACCAGGAAAATGGCCTATAGATGATAAAACCGATTGTTATGAATTACCAGAAGAATATATCGATGTTGATACAATTTACGGTTATGTTGCGTTAACATTTGCAGCGTTTGGCACACTATGCACCATTGCCGTTATGATACTATATATAAAATATTATGAAACACCGGTTGTACGTGCAAGTGGACGTGAATTTCATTTATTGCTTTTACCAAATTTACTACTATGCTATGGAAATACAATTCTATTATATATGAAACCAGCAATGATTATTTGTATTATTCAACGTTTTTCAATAGCTATCGGTTTTAGTGTTATTTATAGCGTATTGTTAGTGAAGACAAATCGTTTATCACGTATATTTTTACCATCGGAAAGAACAGCAGCACGTCCACGTTTTATTATGCCAAAATCACAATTACTTATAACACTAGGTATTGTCAGTATTCAAGTAATTATTGTACTTGTTTGCATGATAATCGAGCCACCAGGTACTGAATATGTTTATCCGCGACACGACAGTAAGGTGCTCAAATGCAATGCAAATGAAATTTCATTTTTATCAACACAAATTTTTAATGTTATTTTAATTATTTGTTGCACATATTATGCGATTAAAACACGACAAATACCGGAAAATTTTAATGAATCAAAGTACATCGGTTTCACAATGTATACAACATGTATAATTTGGTTGGCATTTTTACCAGCATATTTTACAACCGGAAATACCTATGAGGTATGAATAAATATTAAATATTATGCCGTTTTTTTTTCTTTATTTATTTATATTCTCTTATTTATCATCATCATCATCATCATTATTATTTAACAGACCCAAGTGACAACATTAAGCGTTTCAATAACACTAAGTGCATTTGTTACCTTAGTATGCATTTATGCACCAAAAATTGAAATATTATTATTTCATCCAGAACAAAATATACGAACAACATTTACAAATACTGGTACACGTGGCGGTGGTGGCGGTTGTGTTCAAACTGATTTAAATAATGAAATACAATTGAATAATATGCCACAACGATCATCATTACCAATTCCATTAAATTTTAAACAATTACCAAAACCACCAGCACAATTTCCACAATATGATTAAGAATAATGATTTCAACGATAAATAATCATCTATATTTTCGGTAAGTTAAATTTTTAGAAAAAATTTCCATTTAGTTCATTTTAGTTAATAAATTATTTTTCTTTTCGTTGCTATAAATTAATCAATTAATTAATTTAAAAAATTTAGCCACTACTTAAATATTTATCAGACAACCCAAATCCAACCCCGGTAACCATTTTTTGTTTTTTCAAAATCAATTCAATATATATGATGATAATTTTTGGTGTATCAACAGTGAAAAAATAATTTCTTTCAATTAAATATTCATCAATAATTAATTTATAATTCAAAAAAAAATACAATCAATTTTGTTTTTGCACGATGGATACGTTTCCGACGTGGAACCGTGAAAAAAAAACGAAGTAAACAACAAACAGCTCTATTCGTCATATCATCGGTCGAGTATTATCGCTATAATACGAAA
Source organism: Ptychoptera contaminata (assembly GCA_963942525.1). NCBI lineage: Eukaryota > Metazoa > Arthropoda > Insecta > Diptera > Ptychopteridae > Ptychoptera > Ptychoptera contaminata. The sequence goes on from OZ012640.1 coordinate 667,350, forward strand.
TCATTTAGACCGTATTAAACCAAAATCGTGTAGAAAAACATCGTATAAAAACAGAATTGGGTGTAATAATCAGTTGAAAAAATTCCAAATATCATAAAAACCAAAAAAATACCAATAAATTAATTAATTAATTAATCTCTAATTAAGAGAATGTTATCCATTAAATTTATTTAAAAAATTCCCTCATATAATTTAATCAATAAAAGAACAAAAAAAAAAAAAAAAAAAGAAAAAGAAAATACTTTTCTCTTCAAGATAAAAGATATAAATTTGCTTATTTAATTAAATAATAATTTTCTTTTTAATAAACATTCTAATAATCTTTAAGAACAAAAAATATAAATGAATGATTTTCTTTAAATCAAATAAATATATAATAATCAAAACTATATTAATAATCAAAACTATAATTATAATCTTATAAAGCTTAAAAAAATTGCAAAAAAAAACTTCATAATACAATTAAATATTAACGAATAAGCGAAATTAATACCAATTAATACCGAAATAAAAATATTTAATTAAACTATATATATATATACAGTCATTCTCTCTCATTTACACGGTTTCCGCAGAAACTTGTTTAATTTAAAAGCGCGTAAAACAATGCAAAAAACAAACATGTATAAATGAAATGGATAAACCAATGATGAAGAAAATTAAAAAATAAACTAACTAAATGTTTGTTATTTTTTATTGTAACCGTGTAAATCGGAAAATGATTGATTATATAAATATAAATATTCGTTATAAAAATAATTATAAAAATCTATTGCCAAAATGTATCATTTATCAAAATACTATCACTAAATATCAATGAGTTTTTGGTGATACTATATAACTACTGTTACTATTTGTATGATTTATGTTAATAGAACAGGTATACACATTTTAATTAATTTTTTTTTTAGTTTTTCTATAATTAAATCATTAATCATATAATATTTAAATAAATAATATTTACATAAAATTTTTCATAACATTTCATAAGAACTCTGTATAAGCTTTTTCTAGTACATTTTTCATCAATAATTTTCTATTTCTATTTTTATTGAAATTTATAAATATTTTATTATAAAAAATTATCTAAATAGATAATGGGAGAGAGATAGGAAAGAATGAATAAACAAAATAACTGAATAACTATTTAAAAAAAAAATAAATAAACACTTGTTACTCAAAAACAATCACATTAATTATCTAATTATCAATTTAATTAATTATAATTTATTTATGAATTAAAATTAAAAAAAAAAGAAGTAACATTAATTATTTGACAATATATAACATAGAGTAAATTATAAATAAATTTAAGAGAAAACAGAGCATAAAATAATAAGAAATGTTAAACGAACAATAGAAAATCCACCATACATATAGTCAGTCACTAATCTATCTAATTTTTTTATTATTTTTTATATTCGGTATAAATGTTTGTCGTTTGATTAAATAACTTTAATAATAATAATAATAATAATTAATCTAAAAATATAAATTACTAAGTAGATGAAAAAGATAAAATGTGTGGAGTGACGAGATACTGGTAATTGTCCATCGATTAAATATCAATGGATATGGCAATGGTCTGAATTAAATTCGCGGCAGGAGATATGAAATGGTTACATTAGATAGGAAAATTTATTTATTTAAACACAATAATAATAATAAAAAAAAAATAACTGTGAAAACAGGTGATAATAACAGTCAGGCAGGTAAAACCGTTTCTACAAGAAACGTATAGAAGAATGTTTATAGTAAAGAAATTACGAAGAGTTTGTGTTTTCTATAAGAAAAATAATAAAAATAGCAAAAATAAATAAATAAATAAATAAATAAATAAAAATGGGAATGTAATGGATTAGCAGCATTATTAATTAAGTAAATAAAATATTTTATCATAAATTATTGTCATAAACAAAAAAATGAATAAAAATAAAATAAATATTGATGTGCAAAAACCCATTATAATAGGGAAAAGAATAAAAAAAGCAAAACAAAATTTTCTTTTATTTCATTAACTCATTAAATTTCATTTAAATTTTCCCAAAATTAACCAGAGCAAATTAGTGTAATACACGCTACTAGCGTGTTTGTGTGATGATTCGAGTAGTTTTGGTGGTATTCTGTTACAGATAACATTTATTGACAGGGATGAGATTATCTACAAAAAAAATTATTTTTAACGAGCTGTAAAAACTGATCATGTTGCGAATGAACTAAACAAGCATTACTTTTATTTATTTATTCTTATTACTAGCATCGATAATTCAGTGATTTATGTAAAACATTGCAGAGACTTTAATAGGTTAGATAAACATCATTCTACAGTCATGTTCAACCTCAATGACGACTTTTATAGTCAATGAAATTTTTTGGAAAAATTTTCGGCAAAAATGCACCTATGTACCGATTCTGCTGCGAAATGTCTCCTTAGATTTGTGTCGTGATGCTGATTAAAACGGAACCAAATATAATAATGAATCTTGCCAAAAAAAAAAATTCACCATACAAGATATGTATCGTCATGCTTCTTTGCATAACAGAAACATCAATGCTTAACGTGTTTTTACCATGCAAAATTGAACTACTAATGTACTATTGTTTCTTCTCGTTGTATAATTTCTTACTTAATATTTAATAAATGCCAACAAAAAATTATTTTTGGAGTTATGGCCTCTCAAAGCTCAGCAGAATTAATCCAAGAAGATTCGTTTTTCCTCCCAGTTATATGGAAAAACTCAAAAAGTTTCTATACTATGACCCTAAATGTTTAATGAAAATCGATAGATAATTTATTCATGAATCAAATGAGGTAAAAATCATAATTATGGAGTCATTTTTGGCGCAATGCGAGCCAAAAAACCGCGACAACTACCAAAATGCATGCTGCTATAATTACCAATAATTATCTAAATATTTATTTTATGCATTTTATGTATTTTATGTGTTTCATTCTCTCTAAAAGTATTATCTATATTAAAAAATGCTTAATAAAAATAATTTGATTTATTTATTTATATTTTATTATTCTTTCCAACAACATAAACATATCCAGAGTATCAAAACCAAACCAAACCAACAATTTTCGTTTCAGTGAACGTGAGAACCAGTGACCTACTTTTGCAATTTTTTACAACATTTGTTGCCTCCTTGATAACCGTTCATAACCTTTGTTAACCTTCGTTTGCCGCATTCATAATATAAATTTAGAACTTTTGACAATGAAATTCTATTTCAACTGCGTTGCCCGTCGACTATAATCACGCGTAACTATTTATTAGCGAAGCGATAATCAACCAGCAGCCAACTAAATGCTTTGAATCTTCATTTGATTGACTAAAAAATCGTTTTTAATTTATGCAACAGCCCCTATCGTTGTTATAACAAAATATTTAAAATGCAGAAAAACTATTCACTGACCTTTCCTTATAGACGGTGGAATTCTGACTCTCCGCTCCGCGTTGATGATTTCACTCTATTTTTGCCTCGTCAGTTTTATTGCAAGTCCATGGCAGCATCAGCTAAAAAAAGTAAACAAATCAATTAATATAAACAGAAAAATCACACAAATAGACGAACCACCCAAGCCACCCACGTTTTCATAAAGTTCTCAAGTTAAGAGACGTTTAACAGGTCGGATTTAAAGTTTCGGATAAGTTATTGAACAGTATAATGTGTGGGTGGCACCGCGAGTCTACCTCACTACAATAGCGAAATTTAAATAATGTTAATCATAAATAATGCTAAACACGATTTAATGGAATGACTTTGTGACGTTCACTGGTACAGATGCACCCGTATGTATGCGAGCAACAATTTTTCATAATTTATGACGATTTTTTTTCATTAATTTTGTAATTCTCGCCACCTGTCCAATCAGTCATCGATACGACACCTTTGCTAAATTATTGGTGAATCGGTTATCGGTGATGATTGGCAATTTTATTTTTCTAAGGTAATTTTCAAGGACATTTACTTAAAAAATAAATTCTTGGCTTGTGTAATCAACCAACCCAGCCACCCATTTTAATTTATTTAGGAAGCCAAACAATCAAACAACCTTTTGGAATTTCATCGAACATTCTACGACCTACATAGCCACCATCCACGTTTACGACACAAACCACCTTGTATTATTCGCTGCTTTAACACCACAACACCAAGTAATTGTTTTTCGCGATTCAACAATGAATTCGTTTTAAACAAAAAACTTTTTTCTTCATTTACTTGTACCACCCTCAAGCCAGCAACAATCATAACGAAAAAAGTTAGCCTGCCACCCACCAAGACCTTTCGTTCATTTCATATTTTACGTGTTTTTTGATGTATTTGCCAAGAACAATAAATGTCCATGTTGTGACTTTTGGCTGTTGCTGTTTGGCCTTTTCATAATTGAATAGCATTGTGTAAAGTTTTCTCTTAAGTTTTTAATTACGCAAATACCGTATAAGATTTTTCGTAAATTTGAATTTGGTTTGTTTTTTTTCTTCTACATTTGTGGTGCTTCATTGTTTCTCTTAAATTTTTTTTGTTATATAAAATTAATTAATTTCACTGATAATTACGCAACAATTGTATAAACACTTTAATAACTCTTTAATTTTGATTAATTTCTTTTCAGTTAACCTATTTACCTTTAATTGACTCTTATCTAGTTATTTCTATGTATAGAATTTTTCATTTTTCTTTCTTTTTTTTTAACAATAGCATTGTTATAGTATCTCATATATGTTTTATCCACCTGATATGTCTAGACAAGAAAAATAACACATAATACGGTGTTATATTTATATATATGTGGATTTATCATAAAATTATTTTTATTTAAAAATTTAAAATATTTTTTATATAGTTCTTGTTAACCACTTAATGTTATTCTCACAATCACAGAAAATTCAAAGGTTTATCGGCTCACCATTTTTCTCTGAGGTGAGCTAAGAAAAAACGAAAACAAAACAAAAATCTCCGCAATTAAATAGATTATTGAGTATTGTTTTCCTCTTAAAATGAGCCAATGAAAATTTTGTTTAACATAAAATGGGGAAAACACCATTAACATCTTAGACTATATTATTGGTAGTGGAATTTATTTTCACATAAAAATATATAGATATATATTTAAGAAATTATTTGGTTATTATAGACGCATGTCCAAAAACTCAATTATTAGCATACTAAAGAGTAATTAATTATTTATACGATTAGTATAAATTAAATAGAAACATTTACATTTAACTCATTAATATTTAAAAATTCAAGTTTAACAGACGAAAATTATAAAATTACTTAAGAAATAATAAATTAATAAAATATTTATTAAGTGGAAAAAAAAAAATAATTAAATAAAATTAAAATCAGTGTTTCCAATCTGGACAGACAGGACAAGATAAATTTAGGTAAGTGGGCTTCTTTTTTTTTTGTAATTATTAATTTATTCAATAACGATAATAACGATAACGATTCAATAATAATTTTTCTTTTGCAATTTCAATTGATAATAAATTTTATCTTTTTTTGAATTGGCAACAAACAATCATAATTATTATATTTTCATAATCGTAATTATATATTAATAATAAGTCTAGTCGCAAAAAAAAAAATACAATAATAATAAAGTAAACAATATAAAATTTAATACAATTAGATAATAATAAATAAATAATTACACCCTCGCATATATAAGTATATAAAGAAAAACACATTTTTATATCGTGATGTGAAATTAATTTATAAAAAAGTGGAAAATTATTCTTTTCTTTTAATTTCATAGAAAAATCAACAAAATTGCAAGAAAATTTATTTTTAATTTTTAATTTAATTGACCAAAGGTAGCGGAAAATTTGTATTTTATTATTGAAAAGAAAAACAAAGAAAATTCCCAAAGTGTTGATTTATTCTCCAACATAACGCCATTAGTGAAAAATTCTTTCATTTTTATTTCTTAAAGAAAATTCATTTTAATTTTTAATTTAATTGACCAAAGGTAGCGGAAAATTTGTATTTTATTATTGAAAAGAAAAACAAAGAAAATTCCCAAAGTGTTGATTTATTTTCCAACGGAACGCCATTAGTGAAAAATTCTTTCATTTTTATTTCTTAAAGAAAATTCATTTTAATTTTTAATTTAATTGACCAAAGGTAGCGGAAAATTTGTATTTTATTATTGAAAAGAAAAACAAAGAAAATTCCCAAAGTGTTGATTTATTCTCCAACATAACGCCATTAGTGCAAAAATTATTTCTCAAAACACAAAATAAAAAAAGTAGAACAAAATCAACATCCATAAAGAATTTCATTTTCTCATTAAATCTCATTATCGCCTAAGATTAGGTCATTTGTATTCAGAACTGTATTTTCTGTCTCATTAAACAGTAACACCTCGATGCAATAAGTACTCTTTCTAGTACAGATCTAGTTACAAATTAAAAATAATAAGAAAATAATTCATTAAGTAATTTGCGATAAAAACACTAAAATATAATAAAAAGTTAAATTATCAAGTGTTTATTTGTAACAATAAACGTAATACATTTTTTTTTTATTCTTCAATTTTCTTTAATTATTAAAAGAAAAATTTAAAAATATATTTATATTTATATAAGTTCTGTGCTAATTAATTAATTTCTAACGGTTATTATCACATTATTAACTAAATTCTAAAATATTAAACAAAGAAAAAAAAAAATGTGAAAATCCTTTTTTTTTTAAATTGATTTTAATTCTAAATTTGAATAATTTTCACATTAAAATAAGTTCACGTGTTACAGTATTTAACGTGAATTTTTCCCTTTTAATTTGTTTATTAGTTTTTTTTTTTATTTTTCAACGAAAATCAACGAAACATTATATTCAACCAATCAAAATTCTAATTTGAATATTTTTCATTTATTTCCAACCAATCAAATGTTCATTTTTATTTCATTTTGAAAGAGAGAAATTTATACTAAATTTATAAAAATCAATAATATTGAAATTTTCTTCAAAAACTAAGCGACGAAATAATTTTTGAAATATTTCTTTCCATTTTGATTAAGTTAAACGTTTTTTTTTTTTTTTTTTGTGTGTGCTTTAAGTGCTTTTTCTTTTTTTTTTTTTGGTGCATAATAAATTATAATGAAGGAGTATCATGTGTTCTATGAAAATAAACCAAAACCACAAAAACTTATGATTAAAAATGATCATAAAACAAGAATAAAAAATATTATCGAATTACAATTTCTAATTGTTTTAAATTTTTTGTGTTTTGCTATTTGTTTTTATATTTTTTATTATAAATAATTTGTGTTTAATGATGTAAAATAGTTAGCAAAAAAAAAAAAAAAAAAAAAAAAAAAAAACAAGAAGAAAAACGGAAAATACTATAACATTTCTGATTTTCTTCTATTTTATTTATTTAAATAGTGTTCTTGTGCTTTAAGCTGAAAATTACGTTCAATCCAACTAGCTGATATCGGCTTAGCGAACAACATCAGATAAATCAGGAACATTGTTTGTCTATCGAACTGAAAAAGTTGGTGGTCGGTCCAAAAGGTAGGAATTTCTTCTAGTTTTTTATTTATAAAAATGAAACACCAAAAAACTAAAACTATCCACACACGGCCAGAAATAATAAATCAATCATATAGTTGTGGCTGTTGTATGGTTTTTTTTTTAAGTTTTTCTTAAATTAAATTAAATTCTTAACATTATTTATGTAAATAAAAGAAAAATTTGTAAAAATTGTACAGTTCTATGATGTTTTTTTATTTAGTTTTTGTAATTTTTCATTTCATAATATTTCAGTTGTTTTTCAGTAGTTTTTCATTATTGTTTCAGTAGTGTTTCAGTGGTGTTTCAGTAGTGTTTCAATTGTTTTTCAGTAGTGTTTCAGTTATTTTGCAGTAGTGTTTCAGTGGTTTTTCAATAGTTTTTGAGTAGTGTTTCAGTGGTTTTTCAGTGTTTTTTTTTTCAGTTTAAAGTGTGTGAAACATTGTTCTTAAAGTTTTTTTTTTTTCTTAAATCAATTAAATTAGACAAAACAGTGTTTTAAATAAATAAATAAATAAATAAGCAAAGATAAAATAAATAAATAGCAAAGATGAAAAAAAACATTTTTATCAACTTTAGACATTTAACATTGATTTTTATAATAATAAGTGTAATCGTTGTATTCGGTGATGTTAAAATGATAAAAACTGCACGTTCATCTACTCAGTACGTTGCATTCCAAGAACAATTTAAAAAAGATACAATGAAGAAAATAATTAACGAACAGCATTTGCCGATTATATCGGATGGTGATATAATCCTTGGTGGATTATTTCCTGTTCATAAGAATGGTAAAAATAATTCAAGTGAACCAATGATTAATAGAGCTGGCGTAGAACAACTGGAAGCGATGATGTATGCAGTTGATCGTATCAACGATGATCCGGACATTTTAGAAGGAATTAAGATTGGTGTTCATATATTGGACACATGGTCTCTGGACACGTTTGCATTGCAACAGAGTCTACAGTTCATTGGACCATCGATTAAGAGCAATATAGTTCCAACATCATCGAAGTGCCCTGACAATTCAATCAAGTGTTTACAGAAAGACACAAAAATTAAACCTTTAGCGGGTGTTGTTGGTGACGCTTATGGCTCTATCTCAAAAGAGGTCGCAAATTTACTACTAATGTTCAATATTCCGCAAATTTCACCAGCAACTAGTGATGAACTATTGGTCGATACAATTCATTTTGATCTGTCCGCTCGTATAATACCGCCGGATGTGATTCAACCTAAGGTACTTCTTGACATTGCGGTAGAATTGCAATGGACATATGTTACGGTAATCTATTCAGAAGGCACTTATGGTAAAAGTGCAATTGAATTATTTGAAAAGGAGGCAAATAAACGAAATGTGTGCATTGCCAACTCAGAAGAAGTATCTACATTAGCCAATGAGATAACATTTGATCAAATAATCGCTAAATTGAAGAAGAAATTATACGCGAAAGGTGTCTTTTTATTTACAACCCCGAAAGATTCAAGGTATATTCGGGGATTAAATAAATCAAATAAATTCAATAATTACAAAATTTTATTTTCAGAGCTATTCTTAAGGCTGCCCAACGGGCAAAATTAAGAGATCCCTTTACATGGATAGCAAGTGATGCATGGGGAAAGCATTTCAATATGCTTGACGGTGTGAATGATATTGCTGAAGGAGCTCTGACAATTGAATTACAATCAAGATATATCGCTGAATTTGACAAATATATGCAGGCATTAACACCAGAAACAAATAAAAGGTAATTTATTATCAGAAATTTTTTACGCCAAGACTAAATAAGCTCTGCTAATAAATTACAGAAATCCTTGGTTCGATGAATACTGGGAAGACTTTTTCTCTTGCACAATGCTGAAAAATATTAAAATATATTTTCAGGGCAATACTAGAGTGTGTTTACCAGATTTACGTCTTACAGAAAACAACGGGTAAGTGAATTTCTCTATTTTCTACAGTTCTTCTTCATTAGTTTTTGCTGTCACAGATACGAACAGGAGCCCAAAATACAATTTGTCATCGATGCTGTGTACGCATTTGCGTATGCCCTAAATAATCTTCAAAAGGATGTCTGTCCCAAAGATGATCAGAAGGATACTGTCACCGGTTTATGTCCAGCAATGGCTAACTTCGATGGAGCATCCTTATACAAAGACTACATTCTGAATTTAGCCTTTGAAGGTGGGTAATTGAATGTATATGTCGAATTCTCATTTTTTTGAGCACAAACAAGAATTGAGCATGGTAATTTTGGGTGTTATCGTTTGAAACTCTTAACTTAACTTAAATGTCTGCGTTTTTTTATACTGTATGTAAATATGTAAATAGATTAGATAGATAATAGATAAAAAAAAGTAATAATATAAATGACAATCAATTGTAAACTAAAGCTGTGATAAAATTTGAAACGACAACTATAGCGCCAAACTTGCACATCACCTCAACATCAGCATCAGCTAACCCAAAATACCAATCAACATAGAAAAGTGTTGATAAAATGCCATTCTTGGACTGTTCCAAAACCACTGCTTCGTAGAATAATAACAACAAAAAGACAAAAAAAAAATGAATGAAAATCAATTAAAATTCTCAATTACCCACTCTAAGACACAATTAATTTTATTTTCATTAAACTCCATCATCGATTCAACAAACATCTGTGGTTGTTGCTGCTGCTGCCGATATGTCTGCAGACATTGCTGGAAGTGAAGTAAAATTTGACGGAAAAGGCGATGGTCTAGCACTCTATGATATTTATAATTATCAAAAAATACCAAACACAACTAGCTACCACTATAAGGTAAGTTTAATCCAATTCAAATATACAACTTTTTTTTTTTTTTTGTTAAACTTATTAAACATTTTTCGTGACATTAAAATTCTAAATGAAATTAAATTCAGTTGGTTGGAAAATGGCATAATTCTTTAGTGTGGAATTTGGATCAGATAACGTGGAATACAGTTGTTGATTTTCCTGTATCTGAGTGCGCTACACCATGTCGTTTCGGTTTTATAAGACATGATCAGGTGGGTGACTTTTAATAATTTTTCTATTTGTTTGTTTCGTTTAATAAAATAAGAAAGAACAAGCAAACATATTTTATTTAATAAATAGGAGGGTACTTGTTGTTGGACATGTGAAAAATGTAAACCATATGAGTATTTACCAGACGATTATACCTGTATCGATTGTGGACTAGGACGTTGGCCATCATTTAATAAAAGAGAATGTTTAGATTTGATAGAAGACATTGATGAGGATACAAATTTTAAATATGTTTCATTAGTGTTATCGGGTGTCGGTGCCGCATGTACTGTCACTGTAATTGGTGTTTTTATATTATTTCGCAATAATAGGATAGTTCGTACGAATGGCTATGAATTTCATATAATACTTTTACCAGATTTACTATTCAACTTTCTCAATACATTGCTATTATTTGAAAGACCATCAATTTTTTATTCATATATATTACGTTTTACAATACCAATTGGTTTTACAATTATTTATAGTGTAATATTGGTAAAAACAAATCGTTTATCACGCATATTTCAGCCAATAAATGGTAGAAATCCAATACCAAGATTTATTAAGCCTATGCCACAAGTACTTATCTTTTCTGGTATTGTTGCCATTCAAGTGATCATTATACTTATATTTTTGCATATAACACCACCCGGAATACAACATATATATCCATTTCGTGATTATAAGATTCTACGTTATAAACCAGAGGTATTATCATTTACATCGTCATCAGTTTATAATACATTTCTAGTATTTTGTTGCACATATTATGCATATAATACACGTTTAATACCGGCTAATTATAATGAGTTTAAGCATACTGCAATTGCAATGTATGCTTCGAATGCCCTTTGGGTGGTATTTTTGTTTACATATATTTTAACAATGAAATACTATCAGGTGATTTTTATATAGTTTTTCTCTTATTTATTTATTTATTTATTTTCTCGATTTTTTTTTTATAGTATCAACTAGAAACCATTAGAATCTTTATCTCAGCTAATGGAATTGCTATATTATTATGTATTTATATACCAAAAATCTATTTAATAATGACACATCCCGATCAACATATATATGATGATTATGAATATGCAACGCCACGTGTTTCTGTTGTATTTCGTATGCCCAGACCAAGTTTTGCTATAAAAATTGAGGAATTTGTTGCTGAACATCAAATGCGAAGACATCAATTTGATAATAATTCATCAAATCAATTAGATATAATGCAATTATTTCACTTATATGGTGAACAGTATCAAAATTTTAAACATAATCAATTAGATGATAATCAGCAGTCATCAGAAGATGGACAAGAATTTAATGTAGAAAATGTTGAGCAGGCGGCACACGAAGAATTAGAAGAAGAAAAAGAAGAAGGATTAAATGAAAATCAACAAATTGAAGATGATCAACAACAAGTACAAATTATTATTGAAAAATCGGATAACGATAAAAAAGAATCGAATTCTGTTCAACAGGAATCGATGTTAGATGAATTACATTTACAAGAATCGCAAAGAGATTATTTTATGTTTCAAGAAGAATTAAAAATTGAAATTCCCAGTGATAATAACAAACGAATGCCGGTATCAATTTTAAAAAATTCTGTTGGTAAGTGAGAAAATAATATAAATAAAAATAAAATAAAATTTTCTAAATTCTCTAAATAATTTTATATAGGAAAAGTATTTCGTTATTTTACCGAAATTGAGGATCGTATTAAAGAGGGTAAAAAATTAAAAACAGTAACAATGTCTAGTTGTTCAGCACCATCAATTGATAGAAATAAATTAGATACAATTGAAGAAATATCACCAATATTACAAATAAAACATCGTGCAACAATTGATTATGGACGTCCATCATATTTTGATATGGAAAATAATTATGATAATGATGAAGAAAATACTGATGATACATTTATTGATGATTTACCAATTGAATATTATAAATATAATTCAAAGAAATCATTTTAAATATTTAAAAATAAGAACATGAATAAATGTATCAACAGTAACAGTAACAGCAGAAGCAACAACTATTATTATCTTATATATACATATGTGTCTAATTATATTTATTTAAGTTTTCTTTTCATTTAGCCACGATTTCCTTAAGGACTTAAGAAATTTATCCATTATATAAACATTCTAATAATATTAATAATAATAATAATAATAATAATAATAATAATAATAATAATAATAATAATAATAATAATAATAATAATAATAATAATAATAACTAATAAATGTATTTATTTAATATAATATTTAACAAGAAAAACTTATAATTAAATAATAATTAATCTTTTTTTAAAAATTAGTCATTTAGATCGCCGTTTATATACGGTTGACTAAATTTTTATTTATAAAACAAAGATACAGGTGAATGTAATACTTTAAATCCCAATATATATTCGGTATAAATGTTTGTCGTTTATTTAAATAACTTTAATAATAATAAAAATAATAATAATTAATCTAAAAATATAAATTACTAAGTAGATGAAAAAGATAAAATGTGTGGAGTGACGAGATACTGGTAATTGTCCATCGATTAAATATCAATGGATATGGCAATGGTCTGAATTAAATTCGCGGCAGGAGATATGAAATGGTTACTTTAGATAGGAAAATTTATTTATTTATTTATTTATTTAAACACAATAATAATAATAAAAAAAAAATAACTGTGAAAACAGGTGATAATAACAGTCAGGCAGGTAAAACCGTTTCTACAAGAAACGTATAGAAGAATGTTTATAGTAAAGAAATTACGAAGAGTTTGTGTTTTCTATAAGAAAAATAATAAAAATAGCAAAAATAAATAAATAAATAAATAAAAATGGGAATGTAATGGATTAGCAGCATTATTAATTAAGTAAATAAAATATTTTATCATAAATTATTGTCATAAACAAAAAAATGAATAAAAATAAAATAAATATTGATGTGCAAAAACCCATTATAATAGGGAAAAGAATAAAAAAAGCAAAACAAAATTTTCTTTTATTTCATTAACTCATTAAATTTCATTTAAATTTTCCCAAAATTAACCAGAGCAAATTAGTGTAATACACGCTACTAGCGTGTTTGTGTGATGATTCGAGTAGTTTTGGTGGTATTCTGTTGCAGACAACATTTATTGACAGGGATGAGATTATCTACAAAAAAAATTATTTTTAACGAGCTGTAAAAACTGATCATGTTGCGAATGAACTAAACAAGCATTACTTTTATTTATTTATTCTTATTACTAGCATCGATAATTCAGTGATTTATGTAAAACATTGCAGTGACTTTAATAGGTTAGAAAAACGTCATTCTACAGTCATGTTCAACCTCAATGACGACTTTTATAGTCAATGAAATTTTTTGGAAAAATTTTCGGCAAAAAGCATTCTGCTGCGAAATGTCTCCTTAGATTTGTGTCGTGATGCTGATTAAAACGGTACCAAACATAATAATGAATCTAGCCAAAAAAAAAAATCATCATACAAGATATGTATCGTCATGCTTCTTTGCATAGCAGAAACATCAATGTTGAAAGTGTTTTTACCTGGCAAAATTAAACCCGTGAACGGATTTTGTTGCGAAATGTGTCTTTAGGTTTGTATTGTGATGCTGATTAAAACGGTACCAAACATAATAATGAATCTAGCCAAAAAAAAAAAATCATCATACAAGATATGTATCGTCATGCTTCTTTGCATAGCAGAAACATCAATGTTGAAAGTATTTTTACCTGGCAAAATTAAACCCGTGAACGGATTTTGTTGCGAAATGTGTCTTTAGGTTTGTATTGTGATGCTGATTAAAACGGTACCAAACATAATAATGAATCTAGCCAAAAAAAAAAAATCATCATACAAGATATGTATCGTCATGCTTCTTTGCATAGCAGAAACATCAATGTTGAAAGTGTTTTCACCTGACAAAATTAAACCCGTGAACCGATTTTGTTGCGAAATATGTCTTTAGGTTTGTATTGTGATGCTGATTAAAACGGTACCAAACATAATAATGAATCTAGCCAAAAAAAAAAAATCATCATACAAGATATGTATCGTCATGCTTCTTTGCATAGCAGAAACATCAATGTTGAAAGTGTTTTCACCTGACAAAATTAAACCCGTGAACCGATTTTGTTGCGAAATGTGTCTTTAGGTTTGTATTGTGATGCTGATTAAAACGGTACCAAACATAATAATGAATCTAGCCAAAAAAAAAAATCATCATACAAGATATGTATCGTCATGCTTCTTTGCATAGCAGAAACATCAATGTTGAAAGTGTTTTCACCTGACAAAATTAAACCCGTGAACCGATTTTGTTGCGAAATATGTCTTTAGGTTTGTATTGTGATGCTGATTAAAACGGTACCAAACATAATAATGAATCTAGCCAAAAAAAAAAAATCATCATACAAGATATGTATCGTCATGCTTCTTTGCATAGCAGAAACATCAATGTCGAAAGTGCTTTTACCTGGCAAAATTAAACCCGTGAACGGATTTTGTTGCGAAATGTGTCTTTAGGTTTGTATTGTGATGCTGATTAAAACGGTACCAAACATAATAATGAATCTAGCCAAAAAAAAAAAATCATCATACAAGATATGTATCGTCATGCTTCTTTGCATAGCAGAAACATCAATGTCGAAAGTGTTTTTACCTGGCAAAATTAAACCCGTGAACGGATTTTGTTGCGAAATGTGTCTTTAGGTTTGTATTGTGATGCTGATTAAAACGGTACCAAACATAATAATGAATCTAGCCAAAAAAAAAAAATCATCATACAAGATATGTATCGTCATGCTTCTTTGCATAGCAGAAACATCAATATTGAAAGTGTTTTCACCTGACAAAATTAAACCCGTGAACGGATTTTGTTGCGAAATGTGTCTTTAGGTTTGTATTGTGATGCTGATTAAAACGGTACCAAACATAATAATGAATCTAGCCAAAAAAAAAAAATCATCATACAAGATATGTATCGTCATGCTTCTTTGCATAGCAGAAACATCAATGTTGAAAGTGTTTTCACCTGACAAAATTAAACCCGTGAACGGATTTTGTTGCGAAATGTGTCTTTAGGTTTGTATTGTGATGCTGATTAAAACGGTACCAAACATAATAATGAATCTAGCCAAAAAAAAAAAATCATCATACAAGATATGTATCGTCATGCTTCTTTGCATAGCAGAAACATCAATGTCGAAAGTGTTTTTACCTGGCAAAATTAAACCCGTGAACGGATTTTGTTGCGAAATGTGTCTTTAGGTTTGTATTGTGATGCTGATTAAAACGGTACCAAACATAATAATGAATCTAGCCAAAAAAAAAAAATCATCATACAAGATATGTATCGTCATGCTTCTTTGCATAGCAGAAACATCAATGTCGAAAGTGTTTTTACCTGGCAAAATTAAACCCGTGAACGGATTTTGTTGCGAAATGTGTCTTTAGGTTTGTATTGTGATGCTGATTAAAACGGTACCAAACATAATAATGAATCTAGCCAAAAAAAAAAAATCATCATACAAGATATGTATCGTCATGCTTCTTTGCATAGCAGAAACATCAATATTGAAAGTGTTTTCACCTGACAAAATTAAACCCGTGAACGGATTTTGTTGCGAAATGTGTCTTTAGGTTTGTATTGTGATGCTGATTAAAACGGTACCAAACATAATAATAAATCTTGCCAAAAAAAAAAAATCATCATACAAGATATGTATCGTCATGCTTCTTTGCATAGCAGAAACATCAATGTCGAAAGTGTTTTTACCTGGCAAAATTAAACCCGTGAACGGATTTTATTGCGAAATGTGTCTTTAGGTTTGTATTGTGATGCTGATTAAAACGGTACCAAACATAATAATGAATCTAGCCAAAAAAAAAAAATCATCATACAAGATATGTATCGTCATGCTTCTTTGCATAGCAGAAACATCAATGTCGAAAGTGTTTTTACCTGGCAAAATTAAACCCGTGAACGGATTTTGTTGCGAAATGTGTCTTTAGGTTTGTATTGTGATGCTGATTAAAACGGTACCAAACATAATAATGAATCTAGCCAAAAAAAAAAAATCATCATACAAGATATGTATCGTCATGCTTCTTTGCATAGCAGAAACATCAATGTCGAAAGTGCTTTTACCTGGCAAAATTAAACCCGTGAACGGATTTTGTTGCGAAATGTGTCTTTAGGTTTGTATTGTGATGCTGATTAAAACGGTACCAAACATAATAATGAATCTAGCCAAAAAAAAAAAATCATCATACAAGATATGTATCGTCATGCTTCTTTGCATAGCAGAAACATCAATGTTGAAAGTGTTTTTACCTGGCAAAATTAAACCCGTGAACGGATTTTGTTGCGAAATGTGTCTTTAGGTTTGTATTGTGATGCTGATTAAAACGGTACCAAACATAATAATGAATCTAGCCAAAAAAAAAAAAATCATCATACAAGATATGTATCGTCATGCTTCTTTGCATAGCAGAAACATCAATGTTGAAAGTGTTTTTACCTGGCAAAATTAAACCCGTGAACGGATTTTGTTGCGAAATGTGTCTTTAGGTTTGTATTGTGATGCTGATTAAAACGGTACCAAACATAATAATGAATCTTGCCAAAAAAAAAAAATCATCATACAAGATATGTATCGTCATGCTTCTTTGCATAGCAGAAACATCAATGTCGAAAGTGTTTTTACCTGGCAAAATTAAACCCGTGAACGGATTTTGTTGCGAAATGTGTCTTTAGGTTTGTATTGTGATGCTGATTAAAACGGTACCAAACATAATAATGAATCTAGCCAAAAAAAAAAAATCATCATACAAGATATGTATCGTCATGCTTCTTTGCATAGCAGAAACATCAATATTGAAAGTGTTTTCACCTGACAAAATTAAACCCGTGAACGGATTTTGTTGCGAAATGTGTCTTTAGGTTTGTATTGTGATGCTGATTAAAACGGTACCAAACATAATAATGAATCTTGCCAAAAAAAAAAAATCATCATACAAGATATGTATCGTCATGCTTCTTTGCATAGCAGAAACATCAATGTTGAAAGTGTTTTTACCTGGCAAAATTAAACCCGTGAACCGATTTTGTTGCGAAATGTGTCTTTAGGTTTGTATTGTGATGCTGATTAAAACGGTATCAAACATAATAATGAATCTTGCCAAAAAAAAAAATCATCATACAAGATATGTATCGTCATGCTTCTTTGCATAGCAGAAACATCAATGTTGAAAGTGTTTTTACCTGGCAAAATTAAACCCGTGAACGGATTTTGTTGCGAAATGTGTCTTTAGGTTTGTATTGTGATGCTGATTAAAACGGTACCAAACATAATAATGAATCTTGCCAAAAAACAAAAATTCACCAAACAAGATATGTATCGTCATGCTTCTTTGCATAGCAGAAACATCAATGTTGAAAGTATTTTTACCTGGCAAAATTAAACCCGTGAACCGATTTTGTTGCGAAATGTCTCATTTGATTTATTTTATAAACTCATTAAATATAATTTAAATAAATAAAAGGGCTAAAATGTTGTGAATAAATTCCTCAAAATCAATTATAAACGAAATCCGGTCCAAGTGATAAAATTTAGTATTTATTTTTTAATAAAAGCTTTTTAGCAAAGAAACAAGTAATTATTTATTTCTTTACTATCGTATACCAGTTGAAAATTATTAAAGATTAAAACGAGATTATTGATGAGTGTTAATGTCTTTGCTAGATTTTTTATATTTTTTAGATTTTTTAAAGTTTTATACAGTATTCTGTATTATTTATTAACGTCAAGTGATATTTGTGCAAATTATTCAACAGAACATTCGTATAAAATGTTAATGATAAATAATATTTTTAATAATTAATATAGCTCACAACAAATTGATAATGTGAAGAGCGAAGGACTATTGGTTTGTATAACCACTAACTACTTAAACTAAGTACCTAATGATGTCGCAATTCGGTGGTACTATTGTACACGTGCAGTTCAGAGGTACAGAATTTATAAATAATATTAAAATAAATAAATAACAATAACTTTTAATTTCTAGATGTAAATAGAACTTTTTTATTTTATAGGAAATATATATATAATTTTAAGACAGATGGCACTACAAATGCACATGTATACTATTTAATAAAATAGTACAGTGGCCATAATTCAGTGGCTTATCAATTTTTCGCTCAATTTTATTTATTAAGCGTCACTTGACGTAAGTGTTTACATATAGTACTAGCAAAAATTTAATTTTTATTAAATTTAATTTTTATTAAATTTTTGCAAATTAATAAAATTTAAAAATAATAATATATAGGACACTGTGATTTGCACACATTGTGCTTATTAAGATAATTGGTTAGTGAAGATTTAATTAAGAAATAAAAACAAAAAATCATAGATTCATTTATTTCATCACGAATAAAAAAAGGTGCTTTAGGAGCAATTGTCAAAATAATTTTATACAAAAAATAGGGGAAAACCCCATAAGGCCCTTATAAATAAAATTGATTATTGAATTTTTTTCTTGTTTTTAAATAAAAAATTATACATTGTCTTTTAATATTACTTTTTTTTTTTTTAATTTAAACTTTTGCAGCATTTGTATCATAATTTAAATTTCAATAAAGAAAGAGTATTAACATAGTGGACATTGTGGGGTAGCGCTATATATGGTTAGAAGGTGATGTTTTAGTGGATTTTATTAAATTAAGGATACGAAACAAAAAAAGTCGACAAAATGAATACAAGTGATTCCAAGGCACCCATACGAACCGTTAAACGTGTTCAATTTGGTATTTTAGCACCAGATGAGATTGTAAGTTTGCTTATAGATTATATTTTTTAAACATAATTTTTAAATGGCTCAATATTTTATTGTGAAATTTTTAGCGTCGATTATCAGTAACAGAAGGTGGTATTCAATTTTCTGAAACTATGGAAGGTGGACGTCCAAAGTTGGGCGGACTAATGGATCCACGACAAGGTGTTATCGATCGGAATTCTCGATGTCAAACTTGTGCTGGTAATATGACAGAATGTCCTGGTCATTTTGGACACATTGATCTGGCTAAGCCAGTATTTCACATTGGTTTTATTACTAAAACAATGAAAATATTGCGATGTGTTTGTATTTACTGTTCAAAATTATTGGTGAGCCCTAACAATCCAAAAATAAAAGAAATTGTCATGAAATCAAAGGGCCAACCAAGAAAGAGGCTAACATATGTCTATGATCTGTGTAAGGGTAAAAAAATTTGCGAAGGTGGTGAAGATATGGATCTTACAAAAGAGGGAAATCCTGTCGATCCCAATAAAAAGGTAGGACACGGTGGTTGTGGTCATTATCAGCCATCAATTAAACGTGTTGGCATTGAACTAGTTGCCGAATGGAAACACATTAATGAAGATTCACAAGAGAAAAAAGTTATTATAACTGCGGAACGTGTCTGGGAAATTTTAAAGCATATAACCGACGAGGAGTGCTTTATTTTGGGTATGGATCCAAAATATGCAAGACCTGACTGGATGATTGTCACTGTTTTACCAGTACCACCGTTAGCCGTTCGACCGGCTGTTGTAATGTTTGGCGCCGCTAAAAATCAAGATGATTTAACACATAAATTGGCAGATATTATCAAAGCTAATAATGAACTAAAGAAAAACGAGGCCAGTGGAGCTGCCGCTCATGTTATTGCAGAAAATATAAAAATGCTGCAATTTCATGTGGCAACATTTGTAGATAACGACATACCTGGCATGCCACGAGCTATGCAAAAATCTGGAAAGCCATTGAAGGCTTTAAAAGCACGTTTAAAGGGTAAAGAAGGACGTATTCGTGGTAATTTGATGGGAAAACGTGTTGATTTTTCCGCTCGTACCGTTATTACGCCTGATCCCAATTTACGTATTGATCAGGTCGGTGTTCCGCGTTCGATAGCACAAAATTTAACTTTTCCTGAACTCGTGATGCCTTTAAATATTGATCGTATGCAGGAACTTGTACAACGTGGAAATTCCCAATATCCTGGCGCAAAATATATTGTAAGGGACAATGGCGAACGTATTGATCTTCGTTTTCATCCAAAACCATCAGATTTACATTTGCAATATGGTTACAAAGTGGAGCGGCATTTACGCGATGATGATCTTGTTATATTTAATCGTCAGCCAACATTGCACAAGATGAGTATGATGGGGCATCGTGTCAAAGTGTTACCCTGGTCTACGTTTCGTATGAACCTTAGTTGTACATCACCGTATAATGCTGATTTTGATGGGGATGAGATGAACCTGCACGTACCACAATCAATGGAAACTCGAGCTGAAGTCGAAAACATTCACATAACGCCTCGACAGATCATTACACCGCAAGCCAATAAACCAGTCATGGGTATCGTACAAGATACTCTGACAGCTGTGAGAAAAATGACTAAACGAGACGTTTTCATTGAGAAAGAACAAATGATGAATCTTCTGATGTTTTTGCCAACTTGGGATGGAAAAATGCCACAGCCATGCATATTAAAGCCAAAACCATTGTGGACAGGCAAACAGATTTTTTCACTCATTATTCCTGGGAATGTGAACATGATACGGACACATTCAACACATCCAGACGAGGAAGATGATGGACCGTACAAGTGGATATCACCCGGAGATACAAAAGTAATGGTAGAACATGGAGAATTAATAATGGGAATTTTGTGTAAAAAGACACTTGGAACATCTGCCGGCTCTCTGCTACATATTTGTTTCTTAGAATTAGGCCATGAGATTTGTGGCCGGTTTTATGGTAATATTCAGACTGTTGTAAATACATGGCTGTTATACGAGGGACATAGTATTGGTATCGGCGATACTATTGCTGATCCCCAAACATATCATGAAATTCAACGCGCTATTCGCAAAGCCAAGGAGGATGTCATTGGTGTGATACAGAAGGCGCATAACATGGAACTAGAACCAACGCCTGGTAATACGCTACGTCAAACTTTTGAGAATCAAGTAAATCGTATATTGAACGATGCTCGTGATAAAACTGGTGGATCTGCTAAAAAATCATTAACTGAGTACAATAATCTAAAGGCTATGGTGGTGTCCGGTTCCAAGGGATCGAACATCAATATATCTCAGGTTATCGCCTGCGTAGGTCAACAAAACGTTGAAGGTAAACGAATTCCGTTTGGTTTTCGTAAAAGAACCCTGCCACATTTTATTAAGGATGATTACGGTCCAGAGTCAAGGGGATTTGTTGAAAATTCATATTTAGCTGGATTAACGCCATCCGAATTCTATTTCCACGCTATGGGAGGTCGTGAAGGTCTCATTGATACAGCTGTTAAAACTGCAGAAACTGGATATATCCAACGTCGTTTAATTAAAGCTATGGAATCTGTTATGGTCCATTATGATGGTACGATACGTAATTCTGTTGGTCAATTGATTCAATTACGTTACGGTGAAGACGGATTGTGTGGTGAAACTGTGGAATTTCAAAATTTGCCTACCATTAAACTATCTAACAAAGCTTTTGAAAAGCGATTCAAATTTGATCCATCGAATGAGCGCTACCTGCGACGAATTTTCAATGATGATGTGATACGAGATTTAACTGAATCGGGCTATGTTATACAAGAGCTGGAAAGTGAATGGGAACAATTATCGCGCGATAGAGATCTGTTACGGAATATATTCCCTAGTGGAGAATCTAAAGTTGTACTTCCATGTAATTTGCAACGTATGATTTGGAATGTTCAAAAAATTTTTCATATTAAAAAACGTGATCCAACAGATCTAAGTCCAATCAAAGTAATTTTGGGTGTAAAAGATTTATTGCAAAAATGTTTAATTGTGGCTGGAAACGATCGTATTTCAAAACAGGCCAATGAAAATGCAACTTTATTGTTTCAATGTCTGGTACGTTCGACATTGTGCACAAAATATGTGGCTGAAGAATTTCGTTTGACAAATGAAGCGTTTGAATGGTTAATTGGTGAAATTGAGACCAGATTCCAACAAGCCCAAGTCAACCCTGGAGAAATGGTAGGCGCATTGGCTGCTCAATCTCTTGGTGAACCGGCAACGCAAATGACACTTAATACATTCCATTTCGCTGGTGTGTCCTCAAAGAACGTAACACTTGGTGTACCTCGTCTTAAGGAAATCATTAACATATCAAAACGACCTAAAGCTCCATCATTGACAGTTTTCCTCACTGGAGGAGCAGCCAGAGATGCGGAAAAAGCAAAAAATGTTCTTTGTCGCTTGGAACATACGACACTTAGAAAAGTCACGGCAAATACAGCAATTTACTATGATCCAGAACCTCAACGTACCGTGATTGCTGAAGATCAAGAATTCGTTAACGTTTACTACGAGATGCCTGATTTTGATCCCAAAAGAATTTCCCCATGGTTACTACGTATTGAATTAGATCGCAAACGTATGACAGACAAAAAATTAACTATGGAACAAATTGCTGAAAAAATTAATGCTGGATTTGGTGATGATTTGAATTGTATCTTTAATGATGATAATGCTGATAAATTGGTGCTTAGAATTCGCATAATGAACAGCGAGGACAACAAATTCCAGGATAATGAAGAAGAGACAGTTGACAAAATGGAAGATGACATGTTTTTGCGATGTATCGAAGCGAATATGTTATCCGACATGACACTGCAAGGAATTGAAGCCATTGGTAAAGTATATATGCATTTGCCACAAACGGACAGCAAAAAGCGAATTATTATTACGGAAACTGGTGAATTCAAAGCTATCGGCGAGTGGCTGCTTGAAACTGATGGTACTTCAATGATGAAGGTACTTAGTGAACGTGACGTCGATCCGGTGCGCACATACAGTAATGATATTTGTGAAATTTTCCAAGTACTTGGCATAGAAGCTGTGAGAAAATCCGTGGAGAAAGAAATGAATGCCGTCCTTCAATTTTATGGTCTTTACGTAAATTATCGACATTTGGCTTTATTGTGTGATGTAATGACTGCTAAGGGCCATTTGATGGCAATCACACGTCATGGTATCAACAGACAGGATACTGGTGCTCTTATGAGATGTTCCTTTGAAGAAACTGTGGATGTATTGTTGGATGCAGCCTCTCATGCCGAAAACGATCCTATGAGAGGTGTCTCTGAGAACATAATTATGGGCCAATTACCAAAAATGGGTACCGGATGCTTTGATTTACTGTTGGACGCGGAGAAATGTAAACACGGTGTAGAATTTGCCGGTTCACTAGGTGCTTCTATAATCGGTGGCACAGGAATGTTTTTCGGTGCTGGTGCCACGCCTAGTATGACACCACCCATGACACCATGGAATGATCAAACTCCATTATATGGACAGTGGCCGTCTCCAGGAACAAGTAATATTTTACTTTCACATATTTTTTTCTTAAAAATACTAATGATTTTATCTTTTCCACACACAGCAAGCAACATGACTCCAGGCGGACCTAGTTTCTCACCATCTGCTGCCTCAGATGCATCAAGTTTCTCCCCGATTTGGACTCAATCAAGTTCTCCGAGTTCTCCTGGACCCGCAATGTCCCCTTACAGTCAGGTGTCACCAAGTGCATCTCCGTCACCATCTTATATACGATCCTCCCCATTATTTACCCAGGTGCCATCTGGGTACAGTCCAAACACACCCAGTTACAATAATGTAATCCCTAGACATTCAAGTGTAAATCAATATTCTCCTAACAATCCCCACGATATGTCACCAAATTTATCATTACCGACTCCACAAGCTTCCTCACCAGTTGCATCCTACATATCCAGCTCCTATAAACACGATAATTCACCAATGAGTCCATCCTATTCAACAAATAGTTCCATGTCTTCCGCCAGGTCCTCCACTTATTCACCAACATCACCGGCCTTTTCTCCTAGCTCTACAGCGTCCCCATACTCTGCAACACCATCATATTCAACAAATCTCTTACAAGGTGGATATTCCCCAATGCCTGCGCCGTCAAATTTTGTATCACAACCGGCCTCTTATTCACCATCCTCCCCAGTCTACAATACATCTTCCCCAATAACACAATATTCCTCCTCGACAAACTATACAGCCTCATTTTCGCCAGGTAGTTTACATTCAGCAAGTCCCATATACTCCCCCAGCCCATTAGCATCACCAAATTATTCACCGACATCACCCGGTTCTGTATCGTCGCCCAATTACTCTCCAACATCACTAAATTCTCCACATTCAAATACACAATTCTCATCCAGATCTTATTCAACATCAAATTCAAAGTACTCTCAACATAATATTAATTCCGCAAATAGTATGTACTCACCGAACAGCAATAGCACTAAATATTCACCAGATAGTACATTATTTGGTGCGACATCATTAACATATTCGCCAAGCAGTCCCGTCTACTCGAACACCGATCAGGGTCTTAGTCCAGCTAGTCCCACCTATTCACCAAGTAGTCCCACTTCAGAAGATATCGAAAATAATGATGATTAGAGAAGATATTTCATTTATTTCACTCTTTCTACATTCATATTGGAGTTGTTTTTTTTTTGTTTCTAAATTTTTATCTTTTTTGTTTTTTCTTACTTTATATTAATTAAATATCAGTTATGAATTATTATAAAATTATTTTTATTAATTAACAAAAAAATCGTATAAAGCAATAAAAATAAAATAAATTTATATATTAAAATTCAAGAGTAATATTGTTTTTTTTTTTTATTCTTATTCCTAAGACGATAAACTTACCTAGTTGTGGAGAAGACTTATTTTAATTTATTAAAAAGAAAATAATTCAAAATTTTTATGCGAAAAATTCACAGTTCATGTTCAATTCACAAAACATCGATATTGTTTTTTATTTTTTCCTTTATTGTTTTTTTCTTTTTTTTTGTTTATAATTAATTAAATATTTTTTTTTTTATTAAATTGCATATCAGCTAGGATTACTTATTGTTTTCGATATTTTTGCAGAAAAGTACACACAATAAAAGCAACGTTGAACACAATTAAAATAAAACCACATGTACTCTATATTTATCCCAATCGTTTTTTATTAATTAATTATTCTTTTTTTTTTTTTTTGCAATAAACTGGATAAACACATAAAGATAATTAATTATTTACATTAATTTATTCATTTTCTTCAATAATAAAGAAAAAAAAAAATCAATAAACATTAACTTAGAAGAAATAAATCAATTAACATTTAATTAATAATTAAACATTTATATTTTACACGTTTATTAATGGTTTTTTTTTTATTTTTAGTTTTTTAAATTAAAAAATTTATTATAATTCTACATAATTATTTAATTTAAAAAAAATAATAATAAACAATACTGAGCACATTTTTATTCGTCATAACAGTTTATATATATTACCGTTAAAATTAACAATAGAAACGTAGATATATAACAAAAGAAGAAATTATTAGGTAAAACCTTACAGATGTTTAATTAATTTATTTTTTTTTTTTTTCATATTCATTTATTTAATTTTTTTTTTGATAGTTCAGGTAAAATTTTATATAAAAATAATAATAATAATACAAAGCTTACACACAAACAAACATTCTCTTTAATTTTCTTTAGAAATAAATAATAATTAATTAATAAAAAATTAAAAATAAAAACACATTTATGTATAAAAGAAAACTATTCATTCAAATTAAATTATAAATTAAAAACAACAAAAAAATAAAAGCACAAAACATTTAATTAGAAAAAATTAATAAATAATAATAATTATCGGGATGCATAAAAATTTATCTCTTAATTACTCCCATATTATTATTATTATTTTATTATTATTATTATAATTATTATTATTATTAATTTATGGAATTTGTTTTTCGGTATTTTTATATTTTATATACAGATTTTTATTGAATTAATTAATTATTCATAAATACTGTTGTAGATGCTGTTGATGATGATGATAATGGACTACAATTTATATTTATATTATTATTATTATTGTAGAAATTTGAATTTTGATTATTATATGAAGTACTTGGACTACCTAATGAATTTGTACGTGGACGACCAGTACTTGTTATAGAACCAGGATGTATATATTGTGATTGTTGATTATCTAAATAAAAAAAGAAATAAATTAAATAAATTTAAATTAATAAATAAAAATTCACATTAATAGAAAATATATATATATATATATATATATTTAATTTATTTTCTTTTATTTATATTATTATTATTTAATTTTATCATTTTTTTTTGTTTGTTCACAATTACATTTAATAATCAATTATTATTATAATAATAATAAAAATAAAATAAAAATTTTTATAAAAAATAATAATAAATATTCAACTAACTTAATCCAATTAAATTTGAATTTATTAATGATTGACTCATATCCAATGTTACTTCGCCCAAACCATTAACTGACATTCCATTAACTAAATTAACTGAAAGTAATAAAAAACAAAAATTTTAAGATTTAAAAATAATTAAATTAAATTTAAAATAATAATAATAGACCATTTCTTGAGGAGACACTTTGTGCATCTAAATGATTCCAATATGCTTCAGATGGTGATGTACTGCTTGTACCTGGTGGTGCAACAATCGGTGCACCAGTATAACGAAAATATGGATTTTTTAAATCTAATGTATTACTAGATGATATACTTGTGCCCTCAATATTCAAATCAATTGTAACATCATAGCTTTGTCTATAAGAATTAAAGAATATTTAATTATTATAAAATGAAATTATAATTTTATAAGAAACCTTTTATTTGCAATAAGTAAAACTTGTCCGGTTAGAACTTGTCCTTGTTTAACAAATATTGGATTTTGTAAAAGACAACGCACTTGATACCAATGTGTTAATGCCTCGGTAGGTGATGTAGATAACCATACTTGTTGCATTGAACCAACAAATTCAACATCAAACCAAAATGCTAAACCGTGACATGTTCCCGATTCTAAAATATGAAATTCAAGTGGAATATCTACAAAAATTAAAAAATATTTTTTTTTTTAATAAAATACAAAATAGAAAACATAAAGAAATAAACAAAAATATATACCAATACGATGTAAATCTGTTTCATTAGCTGTTGAAAAATCAACAACATGACGTACAGATTTACTCATACATATTCTAATATCAAATGTATCAACAATCGGTTGACGAAAATATTCTTTCATAGCTGCATAACGCATTGAGCTTAAATCAACACCATGGAAACTGGTCTGATACCAAAAATTAGCCTTATTATATTGTTCCATAAATAATGCCTCATCATTAAATGGTACAACATGTAAATCACCACGTGATGGAAACATTTTACCAGATGGTTTTAACCATTTTTTTGCATGCAAATATGTTTCTAACATACGTTCATTATATAACATATAACCCATTGGCTCCGATATAATTATATCGACACTTTCTGGTAATTCAATTTCTTCAATTTTACCAGCAATAACAATTATTTTTTCTTGTAAATTATTTGCATTGACTAATTGACGAGCATATTGTGCCATATTACTAGCTTCAACTGCATATACTTTATGTGCACCAGCTTGTACAGCAAAAAATGATAATATACCAGAACCAGCACCAACATCTAACACTATTTTATTCTAAAAAAAAAAAATAATTTAAAATATAAATTAAAACTTCAAAAAAATTAAATTATTTACATGAAAGTCAACTAAATTCCCATGTATCGCCTTTTGATAAGTACTCGTACGTACAAAATCTTGTAACATATTTTGTTGTTGACTTAAATAACCATAAAATTGAAAATATTGTGATGCTGATGATTCTTCTGTACGTAATGAAAATACAGAATTTGCACGACGTTCTTTAACATTATCTAATGCAATACGAAATACACGTATATCTATATATATATATATATATATATAAATAAAATAAAAAACATTTTTGTTATTAAAACATTTTAATTAAAAAAAAATAATAATAATAATCACCTGAATCATTTTTAAATTTTATAAATAATGTTTCATCACATAAATTTATTATTTGTCCACGTTCACCCATTTTTGCTGTATCAGTTTGTGATGTAAATGGAAATTCATATTCCGTATCGATTTTAACATTTTCTATTATTTATTTATATTATAAACAAAACAAAGAAAAAAAACAAATTAAATAATAAAATAATTTTAAAAATAAGAATAGAAATAAATAAATAATAATTTACCAGTTAAAAATTTAATGCTTAAACCTTGTGAATCATAACCACATATAATATCACATAATGTAAATTTTTCAATAAATTTACCATCTTTATCAATATTAAAAACATCAGCAGCACGTCTTAAATATATATCCGCCATATTTGTTATTTGCATATCCTGATTTTGATCCTGATTATTATCATCATCTTTTGATGTATAATTACCATGATTGTCATTAATTATCGATGATGAAAACATTTTTATTTATATTTTTGCTTATTATTTATTTAGAAATAAACAAATAAAATATAAAAAAAAATAATAATAATAAAAAAGGAAAAACAAACAAAACAAAACTAAACAAAACTATTTATATATAAAGTAAATAAATAAAGAATAACAATGTGACTTCTGTGACTCCTTTTTACGTTTTGTATCCTTTTTAGTTAAAAACACGCACTGATTGTTATTTCTCTCAGATATATATATATATATATATATATATTTATAGCAAAAATCTGTTAATTTATTGTTATTTAACAAATTCGCAAACAATACACGTTTCTATATGTATAAATTATATGTCTCTTATTATGTTAATTCTCTCACGTTTTTTTTCTTCGGATTTTTTATTCTTTTATTCTAAGAAAAAAAAAGAAAAAAACACACACAAGGATATTATTATTAATTTTATTTCACAAAAATATAAGAAAATATTAATTATTAATTAATTAAAAACTAAACTAAAACAAAACAAAAAATAATAATTTAAACCGGGTTTTAAGTTAGACATATACACAAGTATATATATATCTATCTATAAATATATATATATATATATATATATATATATATATATATATATATACATATATATATACAATAGATAATTATAGAAAATAAAATAATATAATTAATTAAATAATTATTTAATAATACTTTACTTAATTATCTTATTAATCGTTTATTTTTTGATTATTCTTTCTTAGTATAGTCTTTACAAAGGAATCGAAGCGTTATAAACTTAATATGAAGAGAGGAGAGAGCATGGTGTTTGATTAATAGCCATATGCATAGATTTTTTTTTATAGCAAAATGGTATTACCTGAATTAAACGTTACAAATGTTTTATTATTTAAATATTCTATAAGATGTCACCACTATGTATTACTTATGAAATATATTTAAAAATTTTTTCTTTTTCTAATAAATTAATAAATAAAATAAATTAAATAATTAAATTAAATCTAAAAATTATAAATTTATTTTCACTAAAACTATTAAACTGTAAACAGATAAGAGAGTCTAATAAATAGATTATAGCTTATAAACTTTATAACATCTATAAATTATTTATAAAATAAATAAAAGGTTGTGATCATTGAATTTATAACATCTGTAAAAGATTAAACTGGTATACTGTTATAATTTATAAGACACTATACAATGTGGTAAACATAATTATAATATAATGCTTTTATTTAGCAAGTTATTAT
The DNA here is from genome assembly GCA_963942525.1 of Ptychoptera contaminata. Classification (NCBI taxonomy): domain Eukaryota; kingdom Metazoa; phylum Arthropoda; class Insecta; order Diptera; family Ptychopteridae; genus Ptychoptera; species Ptychoptera contaminata. Next base: position 697,638 of record OZ012640.1, read on the forward strand.
TATTTATTTATTTATTGATATTTTTATTAATGTAAATTGATTTACCTGTGATCATCCTTATATCACTATTCCGTCAAATTTATATCCATTTAAATAATTAACTCATTTAAAAACATCTCAAAAATCAATAACGAATAATATATTCAACATAATTTTCACATAAATTTTCGATAATTTATAAATTTTCTCTATGCTATTTAAGAAAATAAAAATAAATTTCAAAAATTTTAATTATTTAATTAATTGATTAGAAATATATTTAATTTAATTATAATAACATATTATTTATTATTTATTTATTTATTTATTTATTATTATTATTATTATTCCTTTTTTTTACATAGAATATAATATTAAAATAATAAATATAAATATATATATATATATATATATATATATATATAAATAAGAATATTAATTGTTTATTTAATTGTTTTATTATTATTATTATTATTATTTATGAAGAAAATTATTAATAAATAACAATATAGACATTTAAATAACATAAAAAAAAAAAAACAAGAAAATAAAAACTAAACACTAGGAATATATATTAAATGCTAATAATTATGATAATTGATTTCTTTTTTTTTATATTGTTAATTACCTGTTGGTGATCGCTTATCGTTTTAATAAATATATATAATTGATTTTTGTTGTGGTTGTTGCTGTTAATGTTATTGTTAATTTTTCTATTCTATAAATTGATATGCAAATTTTAACATCTAATTTTTTATTATTAATTATTTATTAACTAAACATAAATACTGTTTTTTTTTTTTTTTTTTTTTTTTTTTTTGGTATTTTATTTTGTTTTAAAATTAGTGAAAATGATTATTATTAATTATTATTATAAATTATTAATTATTATTAATTATTATTATTATTATTATTATTATTATTATTATTATTATTATTATTATTATTATTATTATAAATTGCACCGTAATTAATTAATTTATTATTATAAAATTAAAATTAAAATAAATATGATATGATTTTTGTAATATTTCTAATTAACACGATTAAATATATATATATATATATATGTATATATATATATATATATATATATATATATATATATATATATATATATATATATATATATTATTATTATTTTTTTGATTATAAACATTAAAATGATTGATTTATTTATTTATTTTACGTTTTTTTTTTTTTTTTTTTTATAATTAATAAATAATTTAAGAAACAATAAAAAAGAAAATAAAATATTTAATTGACATTAAATTTAGTTATAAACGAAAATATAATTATAATTATGATAAATTTATTATTGGCGATCGGTTGAAATGTTTCTGTTTTATTATTATTATTATTATTATTATTATTATTATTATTATTATTATTATTATTATTATTAAAATTAATTAATTACGCTGTATAGATAATATTAAAAAAAATTCTGTGGTTTCTAAAACAGAATAAAAAATATTATTAAATCAACAATTATTGTTTACACTCAATAATAAGTGAATAAAAAAAAAAAAAAATAAAAATATTTTTAAATAAATTTGAATAAATTTAATTAATTAATCATTAATTATTATTTAAGATAATTAACTTTCTTTACTTTTTTCCACTTTTAATTGACTTAATTTATTTATTTATTATTATTATTATTTTTCTTTTATTTAAATTAAATTTAATTCTTTCTAATTGAATTATGTGTTTTCTTTTTTTAACAACAATCACAATGTTAATTTAATTAATTAATAAAGAAAAAATAAAATAAAACGTTACACGATTTTTCTTTTGTTTTTTTTTTTTTTTTTTACATTTAACTGTAATTTTATAATATTAAAAATAAAATACGAAAATGATTTTTTATTTATAATCTTACCATAAATAATACTACATAAATAATTGTTTAGTTTTGGTTTTAATTATTTAACGATTTTCTATTTAATTTTTGACATTTATTAATTGTTAATTATTTTCTTCTTTTTTTTTTTTTTTTTTTTTGCTATTGTTAATTTTAATTAAAAAAACGACTGATATTTATGTGATTAAGGTACAATTAAAATATAATTGATTATACTTTAATTGATTAATGTCATATGTATTGTATTAATTATTTAAATTAAATTAAGATAATTATTTATAAATTTATTTATTTTTATTTTTAATAATAATAATAATGATTATGTACTATTTTTTTTTTTTATTTAATTAATTTAATTAATAAGAAGTAAACAAAAAAAAAAAAAAAAACCCGGATTCTAAGTGTTAATTAATTAATTAAATACATATATTTATAATTTCAAAAATAAAACAGTAAAAATGTGTAAACAAAACAGTGAAAATAATAAATTGAAAAATTTTAATTAATAAATTTTTACTTAATTTCGTCTTTAATTTCTTTTCATTTTTTTTTTGTTTTTTTTTTTTTTTTTTCCTTTTATATTAATTAATTAATTAATAAAAATAAATTCTTTTTTACTTTTTTGTTTTTTTTTTTTTTTAATTGTTAATTTTTCCTTAATTTTAATTTTGTATTTTCTTTACTAAATTCAAAAGGCATTTTCTTTTAATTTTGTTTTGGCTAAATTGTTTTGGTTTGGTTTGGTTTTTTTTTTTTTTTGCTTTTTCTTTTTTTTTTTGGGGGTTTTTCTTTCATTTTTTTTTTTTTTTTGTTTGTTTGGGGTTTTTTCTTTTTTCCTTTTTTTTTTTTTTTGTTGAAATCTTTCCATTAATATAAAAAAATATTTCTTTTTCATATTCAATTTTGTTAATTTAATTTGAAATGAAAAATAAATGAAAAAATATATATATATATATATATATTTTCACCAAAATAATTAAATTCGAAAATAATTAATTAATTAATTAACAATAATAATTATAATTATGAAAACATAAAAATAATTAAATAATAATTATTTATTTTCATTTATATATTTGTAATTTCTCTAGTAACATTTTTGTTTCGTGATTGCTGTACTGGACACCTGGACAAAAAAGAAAAGAAAAGAAAAGAAAAGAAAAGAAAGAAAAATTGAAATGGTTTTTTGTTTTTTTATTGTAGTAATTTAAATAATTAAATAAATTGCAAAAAAAAAAAAAAAACAGAAATAATTAAGAATTGAAAAATTTATTTTTTTTTATGCAAAATATATTTTTATTTTTTAATACTGACTTACTATGATGCATATTCCTTGGTAATAATGTTAATCGTTGTTCTTTACCAATACGTGGTCCAGGACTGTGTGCATGTCCTAATTAATTAATTAATTAATTAATAATTTATAATAATAATTTTTTTAATTAATTTATAATAATTATTTACCACTATTAAATGTTATTAAATCATTTTTTGTAACTGTTAATGATGTTTCTGCACGATCATTATCAGTATCCGAACCTAAACTATCATATTCCTCTGATTCAGTTTTAAATAATTGTTGTTTTGTCTGTTTACCACGATTATTAATATTACTAACACTGTTTATTATATTACCTTTGATACCACGTTGTTGCATTTGTTGTTGTTGTTGCTGCTGCTGCTGTTGCTGATGATGATGATGAAGATTTTTTGTAATAACCGATGATGGTCCAGTTGTCGTTGGTGTTGGCGTTTGTATTGGACGTATCTATAAAATATATGAAAGAAATAATCATAAAAAACAGCGAAAATAATTTTACAGTAAAAATTCCTTACCTGTTTTGTTATTTTAGCCGAATCATAAATACAGGATGTATTTGATGGATTCGGTGTTATATTTGAGGACATATTTTCATGATCGGCTGGTAAATGAAATGTTGCATAAGGATATATATCCTCAGAGTATTCTGGTATACGTTCAAATGAATTTGTATCATTATCGTGACATGGTGACGTTTGCTGATGCTGTTGTTGCTGCTGATGTTGTTGTTGCTGCTGCTGCTGCTGTTGTTGTTGCTGTTTACGTACCGTCGCATAAAATTGTTCACGATGTTCTGTTAATGTTGAACTTTTATTACTTTCTAAATTTATACCGGTAATATTTAAACTATCCGGTTGCTCATGATCATTTTGATTCATGAAAAATGTTCGGCCATCTGGCATAAAAAAAAAAATGACATTTTGGAATTTAATTAAAGAAAAAAGGGCACACAGCCCAGGTAGGTAGTATAGTACTTACATAATTTAATGCAAATACTTAGGCTGCATATTATAAGAATGATCAAAAATAAAACAATTATACAAATGGTAACAAAGTGGCTACTGTAAAATAGTGCAATGTTATTTTCAGTGTCATTCAATTGATTTGTATTGACGATCACAGTTCCTGAAAAAAAAAAGAAACAATAATAATTAATTTAAATTTCCATAGGATAAAAATAAAAACAAGAAAAACTAACCAGTTAAACTGAGCGTTTCAAAAAAATATTCGGCAATTGTTGCCCCCGCATTATTGTGTGCTGTTATACGTAAATTATATGCAGTTGCTGGTTCTAGATCACCAAGTTGATAACGTAATTGTAGTGGAATATTTGAGGAGACAACAATCCAATCGTTTATATAGCCATGACGACGATACTCCACAGAAAAGTAAATTATTGAGCAACCACCATCTTGCCATGCGGTTAATTCAAGTATAATGGACGTTGTATTTACATTTATAAAGTGCTTTTTCCGAGGTGATACTGGCTTGTTGCCTATTCAATTAGCAGGAAATTTATTAAGCATTCAAATAATAAAAGATAAAAACTTTTTACTGAACCTTTTGTGCGAACACTTTCCAAGTTACTGGAGCTTCCACTTCCGATTTTATTAAAAGCAGCAAGTGTAAATTGGTACCGAGTGCCACATTGGAGACTATCAAGAAGATATGATGATATCCGGCGATCAAGTTGCAATTCTTCCCAATCGCCAAATTCTCTGCGATATGAGAGCAAATATCCGAGCAATGATGAACCACCATTATCACCAGGAAACCATTGGAGTGTTACCGATGTCGATGAAGTTGGCGTACAAATTAATTTTGGTGGCATTGGGGGCACTGAAATATTATTAGTTTCTTGTATTATTAATTTTGCTTAAAATATCTCTGAAGATTACCTTGAACAAATAGTTGGTAGACAATGTGATCGGAACCATGAGCATTTCTAACGTAGCACGAATAGTTGCCCTGGTGAATTCGTTGGATATTTCTTAATGTCAATGTGTTGTCATTTGCGATTTCAAGACGATGTTGCTGTGACTGGGATTGTTTATCATTCCGTGATTCCAACACTTTCCATTCTGCGGTCGGGCGTGGGCTGCCAACAAATAGGCACGCTAATTTCACGTCAACTCGCCATGCTATATTTAATGTTTGACCAAAAGATACAATTGCGGCAGCGATAGTTTGGCTTGGAGACAATTTTATTACCGGAGTACTGGGTCCTTGTCCAATTTTCGTGGAAGCAGTGACCCATGCCTCATGAGTTTCATGACTATTCAAATCTTTTGCTTCATAGTGATGATTCTGTGCCAGGAGGATGTCGTTGATGATTTTTACTTCTTGTCCCTTTTCAAGGATACGAATAAATACCGTGTACTTCGTGACAATACCATTTGGGCGACGTGGTGGTAGCCAACTTATTATAACTGAGCTTTCACTGTTTACAACAGCTTTTACTCGCTCTGGGGCATCTGGTACTGCTTCCTCGGTGGTACATGTCATCAGTGTGCTCAATACACCTTCGCCGGCACGAGTGTAACATAATACCTGGACTGTGTAATTGGTGAATGGTTGGAGACCATGTAAAACAGTGGACAGCGCAGAAGTGATCTTTGTTTCTCTGAGTCCATTTTCAGTCTCGACGTTTAGGGGTTCATACATAAGTTTATATCCTTGTATAATACCGTGAATATTATCTTTGGGCGGTGGATGCCAGGATACCTGAATATTTTGCGAAGTCAGGGACGCACATTTAACATTTTGTGGAGGTGCACTGGGTACATCTTCTAAAGTCTGCGCAATTATTAGGTCACTAGGGGGCCCATCACCTTTTATATTAAATGCCTGCACCGTTATACCATATTGCGTGAATTTTTCTAAACCAGTCAAACGAAAATCATTAATTGTTTCGCCACCTGGTATTCCTACCCGCGTATAATTATGATTTTGATCTGATGTGCCAGTTTTATGATATCCAACAGTGTAACCTAGAAGATCACCATTCCAGAGATCTCGTTCCGGTGCACGCCACGTTACCAATAATTGCTGAGCACCTAATGGTTCAATTGTTACTTTTTGTGGGCTTCCACTTGGCACCTCAGTATCTGTGTTTACCTATTTATGATTTAAAAAGAGAAAAACTAAACGAATTAAAAAACATCAGAAATAAAAATCGAATTATTAAAAAATTACATTTAAAATATCACTGGGCGCACTGGTTCCCAAATGATTTTCGGCAAACATGCGAAAATGATAATTTGTTGCTGGCTTCAAATTGTTAATTAATGCAACAGTTTTATCACCTGGTAATTTCTTTTGATTATTATGCTCATGCCACACATCTATAATTTACGAAAAAATAATAATGTTAATTGATCAACAGAGAAAACTGTCCACTTACCTTGTCCCTCTTTAAATTGTAATATAAAACTATCAACCGGTTGTGAATCAGATACAAAACCGTTTAAATGATCACCATTTAAATCATCCTCATTAGTGCCAATTGTCCATGCCAAAAGTACCGAGCGACTACCCAATTCATTTATATGTAAATTACGTGGAAAATTTGGTGGTTCCTGTACTTGCAAGTGAATCGTTGCATGATCATGACCGTATGTATTTGTTGCTATACATGAATATTCACCACGATCACTAAGTGTTGTCTGTACAATTGTCAATTCCGACACAATACCACGGCTGAGCGGTGAATTTTTCAAATGATAACGTACATCATATGTTAAATCGATACGATTACCTTTTGCACGCCATGATACATCTAATGGTTGATCACCGTCTGCCTCACAACGTAATGTAATGCGTTCACCGCGACGCACTGATACATGTTTATTACGTACAATCACAGTTGGTCCGACTGATTTAATAAAATAAATAAATAAATTTTTAAAAATAAAAAATAATTAATAAATATTACATACCATGTACCGTTAATAATATTAACTTTGATAAACCAGCACCAATGCCATTATTTGCCTGACATAAAAAATAACCCTCATGATCTCGTGATACTTTTCTTATAATTAATGTACCATTTATTGTTGTCTCAATACCACCATTACTATTATGATTTGTATTATTATTATTATTATCAGTTGTTAATGCCAATTCACGGTATTCACCAGATTGTTCACCTGTTTAAACAATAAAGAAAGGATTTTCAATTTTAACGTTAAGATAATTGATTTTGTTGAATTTACCAATTGCCTGTTTCCAGTGTATTGTCGGCTGTGGAAAACCATCTGCCATACATGATATTGTAACTGTATTACCTAAAACAGCACTCTCATCTGCCGGTTCAATTATCCATCGTGGTGGCACTAATCACACAATTAATACAAAAAAAAAAACTTTTAACATTTCACTACAATAATTATAACGTTTTTTCATGTGTACTGCGGCATGCCACATGATCGCACATACAGAGAAAAAAACCCAAAAAAAAAAAAAAAAACAATCTCTAGATCAGTGATCAGTGATCACTTCCACTGGTCCAATATTAAAAAAAATTTTCATTTTCCAAAAACACAAAAAAAAGGACAAAACAAAACAAAAACAGAAAAAAAGAAAATGCAAAAAAGCTTCTTTAATTTTCATGCTTAATCCCATTTCAAAATAAAAAACAAAACAATTAATTAATTAATCATTTGCGCTGGAAAATTTATTATTGTTTTTTTTTTTTTTTTAACATAAAGTGATTTTCGAATTTTAACGGTGCCACACAGTGTTAATTTGAAAATTTGAAAATTTGAATATATATATGTTTTGTGCAATTTTTTTTTTGTCATTTTGTGCTTTTACACGATTATATCAGCGTGTGCTAAATTCCAAGGAACAAAAAAAAAAAATAAAATAATCAAAAATATATTGTGAAAAGTGAATACAAAAAAGAAAAAAAAAAAAAAGAAAAGAAAGAAAAACAGTGCATTATTGTATGAAATATATATATATATATATATATGTAAAATACATATAATTAATTTAACGTACGAACCAGATACAGATAATATCGCTGTATATTGTACAATACCAGCACGATTTTCAATTTGACATGTATAATTTCCATTATTTAATGATGTTACATTTAATATTGTTAATATACTTGAAAATGGTGTATAATTATTAATTGTAATTGTTGATAATTTTAATAATTTTTCAATATCATTTATTCCATTATCATTTTGTAAATTATTATTATTATTATTATTTATATTATTATTAATTATAATTGGTTTTTGATCTCTAAGCCATGTTATATTAAATGGTTGATCACCTTGACTACTTGAGCACATTAATTGTGTTCGCATACCCTCTGTTATATCATCATCAAAATTAAATGGTGATATTCGGGGTGGCACTGAAATTATTTATTTTATTTATTTTAATTTAATAAAATTTAATTGCTGAACCTAATATACTAGTCTGATTATATAAATATTAAATAATATAAAAAAGGGGTACACTTTTCGGTTATAAAAACGTTAATGCATGCATTTTAACAATAGTAAAAATAATTAAAATTAAAATTAAAATCATGCAAATATTTCTATATAAAAAAAAAAAAAAAACTAAGAAAAAACATAAATTATTTGGTGCATTTGCTTGCGATTTTAAATATGCGATTTAAATATAAGCAAAAAGAAAAAAAAAATAACATAAATACAAAATACCGTTGACTTTTAGTTGTGCCGAATATAATATTGTTGCCGCATCATTTTGTACACGACAAGTGTAAATGCCTGCCTGTCCAATTGCAATATTCATAATGCTGAGTGCCGATGTAAATTCATCATTTTGTCGTATACTAATTGTACCACCATCATTACCCGGTATATATGTACCATTACTTATATTATTTAATGTATTTATTGATGTTCCTGATAATGATGATAATGATGATGATGATGATGAACTAATTACCATTGTACCATTTAATGGTAATATTAATTTATCATCTTTAAGCCAGTGAAATATTAATGGTAGATCACCGGTTGCAACAACACATTGTACACTTGTACGATCGCCAACATTTAAATCACGTGCAAATTGAAATGGTGTTATTTTTGGTGGTACTAATTATTTTTATTTATTTTTATTTTTTTTTTGACATAATTATTAGTGATGGTGCAGATATATATATATATATATATATATATATATATATATATATTTGGTGCATTATTTTAGTGATTAATTTATTTAAAAGCGTTGTTAATTGGTGCAATTTTTATTTTATTTATTTTTTTAAATTATTTGTGCAAAAATATATTTATGTGTAATTCGGTGATTCGAAATGTAAATAAAAAATAATAATTAAAAATTAGAAAAATTAAATAAGAAAATTGTTTACAATAAATAAATCAGTAAAAATGTATTTTATAAAAACATTTAAAAAAATCATATAATGTATATTAAATGATGATGATGATCTCGTTATGATCTCGTTAAATTATAATAAAATAAAAAAAAAAAAAATTCTCTTACCTAAGACACGTATTTCAACTGATTTTTGTGATGTATAATTATGTTTATTACGTGCTAAACATGTATAAATACCCTCATCAGATTGTCGTTGAACATTTTCTAATATTAATGTACCATTATTAACACGTTGTCACATATTTGTTGGTAATTTTATATTATCTAAATGTTAAGAAATAGAAGAAGCAATCAAGATAATTATCATCATCAGCAGTTACATTAAAACATAATTTCGATTTTAACCTTTTTCCCATAAAACATTTTCAATTGGATAACCGGCAACTGGACACTTAATACTAAACATTTTACCGGCTGTTGCACTTATTGGTGACATTGAGCGGACAAATGGCATACCTGTGTACAATTATTAATGTAAAAAATTTAAAATTAAAAACTCTAAAAGCACTGATTGATTATAAAAAATTCTTTAATTTACCATAAATATTTAAACGTGCTGCATGATTTGTTGAACCAGCTCTAGAACGTGCTATACACTCATACTCACCACCATCCTCTGATTTAACAGCTGTTATATTTACATGACTAATTACATCACCAAATACTGTCACATATTGTCCAATTAATAATCGATCATTCTAGATAAAGAAAATAATTTTCTATAAATTTATTTTATAAAATATAGATAATTATAGCAACACAATGCCAATCAACTATACATACATTTGGTAATGGAAAACCATCTAATAACCATGTTATTTGTGGTGTTGGATTACCAGTGGCACTACATTTTAATGAAACAGTCGGTCCCGGTTGCATTGTTTGTTCAATAAATTTATAAACTAATTGTGGTGCGACCTCTAAACAGATTAAATAAATAATTAATTTAATTAGAAAAAAGAAAAACAAAAAGAAAAACAACACATTACCACCCAAACGTAATTCAGCCGCACCCTGTACAAAATCATAATCATTTTTAACAAAACATTGATACATGCCACGATCCTCCTTTGTAACCGATGTTATTTTTATATTAAAATTATTTAATAAACGTACACGTGAACCGGAACGTAATGGTTGGCCATCTTTAAGCCAATAAATTGTTGTTTGTGGTAAACCAGTAATTGTGCATGTCTTATAAAAATAAATAAAATAATAATAATAATAATAAAATTTTACTTAAATTAATATTTATTATATATATATATATATATATATAAATACATACTAGTAATGCTGATTTTCCTAAATCAATTGTTTGTCGTACCGGATATACATTAACTGTTAAACTATCAATAATTAATAAATTTATTTCTAATGTTTCACTACCAACACTATTTTTAGCAGTACAATAATATATATCACTATCTGTTTCATTAACATACATTATACGTAATGTATCATCAATTATAATTATACGTTTATTTAAATCATTATCATTATTACTTATATTATTATTATTATAATTATAATTATTATAATTATTATTATTATTTATATCCTTAAAATATAATAAATTCTTTGTTTCCTGGCTAATATATTGTATATTACCATTATGTTTCTTGTACCATCTATATTATGGTAATAGAAAATTTAATTAATTAAATATAATTAAAAGAAA